>CAMOHE010044874.1:10533-81179 GCA_946598075.1 Artocarpus hirsutus
GTTTGAAATTTTGGCAATTATTTGTATTAAAAATATGCTAAATATTGTATAGTAAGTGAGTGATATATGATAAACATTCTTTTATGATGATTATGAAAATTTATATCTGAATATGATAGGTGGACACATTACTGTGGGTAAGGTATTGAACAAGAAAATGGCGAACTTTATTTAGAAAATTATTCATTTTTATAAAAACCCTGCTTTCAGGAAGCTTATTTAGAAAATTATTTATTTCCTTGAATATTTTGTATATTTGTAATAGAATGAGTTTGAAATTTTGGCAATTATTTGTATTAAAAATATGCTAAATATTGTATAGTAAGTGAGTGATGTATGATAAACATTCTTTTATGATGATTATGAAAATTTATATCTGAATATGATAGGTGGACACATTACTATGGGTAAGGTATTGAACAAGAAAATGGCGAACTTTATTTAGAAAATTATTCATTTTTATAAAAACCCTGCTTTCACGAAGCTTATTAAATTTGCCACTACCCCTGGTTTTGGGTCGTGAATCTCAGCTTATTTATGGATATTGACAAACATGGTTGAAATATGAACTAATATGTATATATGTATGGAACTTGGTGATGTTTGTTATAGGCTTTCCACCAAATATGAACATAATAGAATTGTTATAAAATAAATTATATTGTTGATAAACTAACCATGCAGGTGTTAATACGGTAATTAATAAAATCTAAAGGTGAGTAATGGTTTCTCTACTGAGCATGTTGCCACTCATTCTCTTATATTTTTATCTTTCTAGGATTTATAAAGTATGAGGTGACAACAAGAAAATAGTTAAGGAAATGATGTAGCTAAATCCAGTTGAAACCGCTTCATTTGTTAAGAATGTACCTCATTATAATGTAAGCTTCATATGTTTATATTTGACTGTATTAAGCTGTCTTGAGAGTTAAAATAATAACAATGACAAATTTATAATATTTAATTAAGAGTGCTACATTACAATATGGTTTTGATGTTTTGTTTAATTTGAAAATTTTCGTTTAAATCCTAGGCAAATTATTTTTTTTT
Source organism: Artocarpus hirsutus (assembly GCA_946598075.1). Lineage (NCBI taxonomy): Eukaryota > Viridiplantae > Streptophyta > Magnoliopsida > Rosales > Moraceae > Artocarpus > Artocarpus hirsutus. The sequence goes on from CAMOHE010044874.1 coordinate 11,584, forward strand.
GAGGTTTTAGAAGTTTTATTTTATTTTCTTATCTTTTTATTTAATTTATTAAAAACTACTAACCCCTACATAGAGGTGTTACAGTGCCACGATGCTAGCATTAGGGATCCACAACGAGGCGCTCCAAGCCCAACGCCGAGGCACTGGGCATACTGCCACCAAAAAATGCTGATTCAATTTTCAGCGTAGAACCAACACTATGGCATTTTGTGCTGACTTCTAACACATTAAAATATATGTATTTCATAACAATAAATGTATCTTTGATCTCTAATATTTTAGAGAGATATATTACAACCTCTCTAACAATATATTCGAGACATAATCAATCTTAAGTACCAAAACAATAATGACAAGGAAGCCCTTATTTACGCATCCCACACTGTACGCTCCATCTTCTATTAATTTATTGTGCTCAGTACTATGGACGCTGCTTGCATTACTCTGCATCCTAATTCCCTTTTGACATTTTATGGATTATTGATGGCAACAACACAAACGCAATTATGCCTTGCTTCGTGCACAAAGCTTCAGATTTAAGCCAGGCATCTTTTGACTCGACGGAAAAGTAAATTTTTATGTGGCCAGAGAAGAAATTCGTATCAAAACTCTAGTCAATGTTGCTCTTTTTTCAAAAAAGAAGAAAGAAAGAAAGAAAAAAGAAGACTTTAAAAGGTTAAGCGGCATCATTTTGCCCTTGGTATAAAGACAGCTTTACTCACCTCCAACAAGACATTGAGTCCGCCCCACCTTAATCATAACTCATCATGGTTTCCATTTTCTTTCGGCTACCACTAATCTATGTAGTTAGGAGAACGAACATCATGTCACCTTCTAATAATTTTAATTTGCCCTTACATAAATAAATAGATGATATTGTTTCCTTGTCGATAATCTGATCTCTATGCTACATTGCTAGAAAAGGGATCTCTTTCCTTCCCTTTTACACCATTTACTAGAATGGAAATGTTATAGCAACAGCTAGATAGCCTATAATCCGTATTAAAATGTCATAGTTTGTCTAGATCAATATTAGACATAGCGGGTCCAGCCGAACGAGGTCATTCAGCATGGAATAAATTTATCCTTCCAGAGAACTTTCTAGGTAGCTTCTTTGTGTTTTCTTCATAGGCCTAGAAATATATAATAGAGGAGCGTCACCGGCAAAGAGACTAACATGCCAAAGATGACCCTGCAAGAGAAAAAATAAGTTTTAGTTTCTAGTGTCGTATCGAAGCTTGTATTCGAAACTGACCGGAAATTAAGAAAGATGCTAGTGAGTAAGGGCACATGCCCCGACTTATATTTTGAAGGTTCACCATATACCATTAATTTTTGTATAGAAATTTAAATATACCCTTATCTTATAAGAAAAAATTATAACTGTCCCAATAATTTTGTTCCCATTCTAAAAAAAGCTCACTAATTTTTTTATAATGCTCTATGCCCAAAAATATTTCTTGCTCTATCATTGGTTGCATGTCCCTGTCGATTGAGACCATCCCGACTCCTTATTGAGGGTCCTAGAAAAGTAAAACCACTAGTTTGGACCTCCCATTTGAGGTGCTTTGGATGGTCCTCATCAGAGAATACAGGGTTATTGCTCAAATAAAATAGCACTTGATTGATCCATATTCACTCACTGATAGTGATATAAATAAGATTCACAGAGGCTACGTCTATGGTCCTCCCGGGAGGCCATTCATTCATCGCAAAATATAAACATGCAAAAAATAACTTGGACATATATTCAACGTCACACTTACATTTAAAAGTAAACAACAACAAAAAATTAATTATTTCCCACTATTGTTCTACTTTTTTAACATCTGTCTGTTGTTAAATAACTAAATTTAATGTATATATAATAATAATTTAAAATAACTAAATTTCTTAGTGTTACACATTTTTAACGCCCGTTTACATTAAATAAGAAGCATATTACGTCAACATAACAGGATGTAACTAAATTTAAAAGTAAACAACAACAAAAATTAATTATTTCCAACTATTTTTCTACTTTTTTAACATCTTTGTCTGTTGTTAAATAACTGAATTTAATGTATATATAATAATTATTTAGAATAACTAAATTCTTAATGCTACACATTTTTAACATCCGTTACCTTAAATAAGAATCATGTTACATCAACATAACATGTACAATAATGTCAACCTAAATATATTATCATATTACTTTTTTTTTTTTTTATTAGAGAGGAGGAATACCATCTACTTTTAAGTGGGGCTAAACGTGACTCAAACCCTCAACCTATGATTAAGGTGGAGGGATTTACAACCAATTAAACTGCCCTCGCTTGTCATATTACTCTTTTTTTTTTTATTGTTTATGTTATGGTGAATGTAAATTTTTAATTAGTATGTGGGCCTATTACATGATAAACTTGTTTAGCGACAAATAATTAAGCACTTGCCTGAAATGAAAGGTAAAAAGGTGCCATCTAGGTAATCATTGTTAAGTACGCAACTTCAGCTGTAAATTAACTCTTATATCAAGAAGTCAACTTATTTAAAAAATTTGATTTTTAATTATATGAGAAAGAATCAGAGATGGAGTGATTGCTTTTTCAACACATTTGTGTTAAAGAGAAGGAAGATTTATAAAAGGAAAATGTTTCCATATAATTAAGGAAAAAGAAAAAAAAAAGAAAAAAGAAAGAAAAAAAGAGTTTTCACTATCAACTTTTGAAGCAAGATGTCTGAAACATAATATCAGGCTTTATCATGCGATATATACCTATAATGTGTTTTTATGGTACAATATATATTTTGATCTTATCAGTAGATACTTTGTTATTTTTATCATTAGATCGATTTTCAACGGTTTAATTTATAACTATACACGTTCAAATTTACAACGCGTGATATAAAACTGTTTCTAGATATATATATATATATATATATAATACCGTCGAAAAATTAATCTAATATACTAAATAATAAGACCTACCATATCCTACCATATGTTTTTCCTCTATAATAATTTTGAGTTCATACTTGTACAGTTACTCTCTAAAAAAGAAGAACATTGTTAGTGGGTTAATTTTTTTGGGCACTTAGAATAGGATAAGGATTTTCGCCTTACTACTAGGTCTTTTTTTTTAACCATTTAATTAACTTTTAAACAGTATGATATGCTGACTATTTACGATAAAAATTGTCGGCACACAACATAGAACTATTTTTAATCACAAATTACAATGTTAAAAATTTAATGTAATTGTTAAAATAACAAGACTTACCAATAAAATTAAAATGCCAATTTTACTATTACCTATTGATGGCGAACGTGAAAAGTCGATCGACTTTCTCAAACAATGTAGTAGAAGACGTTTCCTTTAGAAAGAACCGATTTGATGTAACAACTATTTCTGCTATTAACCCCGACTACCCTAGGATAGGTTCAAAAATGAAATGGGTTGTTCACATGGTACCATTTCCAACATTATAATCATGAAAGAAATTAGGTAAACGCTTATATCCATCTTGGAAAGACAATAATGAAAAAAGCCATGTTCATCATTACTTTTGATTGTTGATTGTATTAATACCAAAAAATGCTTAAAATGGCATGTTAAAGCCCAAATCCGCACGACTCCTTGTTAGATGACACGTCTTATATTTACAAGGTTTGAGGAGTTTTGATTCCTTTTCGTTATATGCTTTTAGTTGAACGATCCACATGTTCATTAAGTTAAGGAAGCATCATAATTCAAGATTTCTTTTGAGTGATTGTTTTTTCTTTTGCCACTTAATATTCAACTCTCGAAAATAGGAAAAAAAAATCTTATCAAACTAAAAAAAAAGTGAAAATAGAAGATATTATGCTAAAAAAATTAAAGTTCTTAAAGACATTTTTTAAGAGCATATTAGATTTTTTTGGGATAAACATAAAAAACATTTAAAAAAATATATTTTTTGCTGAGTTCGTTATTGGTTGTAATTTAAATAAAAAATTGCATAATTATCTCCTACTAAATTAAAGTACAGTCTTTTGAAAAAAAAAAGTGTAAATAAACTACATACACATTTTTCTTATCTTATGTAAAATTTTTTATGGTGGACTAATCTTACTGACAGTGTATTTTTTTCCTATTAAATTGGGCGTATTGGGCGTTTTCTATCTTTCTAACATTTTGTTTGGCGATAAGAAAAACACCCAATGCAAATAATGATGCGAAGTATTTATTGGAAATAAGTCTACATTAATTAAAGTATGAAAACAATATTTTATCAATAAGTCATATTTTATGAAATAGTCTTGTCCACCATTTCTTTTCTTCCTCTTCTAACTATGATAATGTGCGTAGAAAAAGAAAGAAGTTGTTTGTCGAGGTCTGTGGTACAACATAAAAAAAAAAAAAAAAAAAATGCCAGTAGGCTCTGTCTTGAACAACCCGCATGTTTAGATTCGGTTAGTTTTGCATAATTTTTTTTTTTAATTTCTAACAGAACTTTAACCCAATTTAACTGGTAAAAATATGCACTACTAATAAAAACCTACCTAGAAAATTTTTAATAAATTAAGAAAAAAATTGTGCATGTAGTTTGTTTATATATATTTTTTTAAAGATTGTATTTTAATTTAGTAGGAGAGATACTTATGCAATTTTTTTTTTGTTTAAATTATGACCAATAAGGAAGAATGTTTTAGAATGCCTCGTATGTTTATCCGAAGTTTAATATATTCCTAAAAAATGTCTTATAAGCAGTTTAATCTTTCTCTTAGCATAATAGCTTGTATATTCACTTGATCTTGTTTTTATTTGATATATTTTTTTTCCCTCTTTTGAGGGTTCGGCCAAAACAATCACTTCAAAAATTATGGATTAATTTTTTTTTCAAGAAAAAAAAAAGCACGTAGGCCCCGATTAACTGACGGCACCACATCTCCTCACCTTGAAAATATCGGGTGTGACACCTAATCCGGAGCCGTGTAGAGTTGGATTTTACAATGTCGCTTAAATTACCACCGTTATTCATTTACTACATCATAAAATAATTAAGATAAAGGTCTTATAATGTTATAATGTTATCTAGTTAGTTACATATCTAGAACGGTTAATTGTTTTTGGACAGCGCCTGGTTTAAAGACAAAAGCACAGTAAACTTTTTCATCTAAACATGTGCAGAGACAGACAGACTTAGACAACCCAAAGAATAATGCCACAAAACTTGGTTGCCCTTGGCAAATTGTTTTCTATAATGAGCACCCCTATTTGTTCCGACAGGGTTAAAACCCCATTAGAAACAAAAGCAGGCCGGTTGAAACAACAGTTTTCTGACGGGGTTTTAACCCCGTTGGGTGAAACAGTATTTTTCTTCTATAATGGTTTTTCTAATTCACTAGAGAACCGTTACCTAGAGGAATCTTACTCTCAGACATGTAGGTTTACTTTAGAAAAGTAAAGTCAGCCAAAATGCTAGGGCAAGGCTTTATCTCAAGCTAATTGATTTACATTTGGTTAAGCTCCACTAATCTCAATGATGTCTGGTATGACCTAAGTTTGCATTTGGTTTAGCTCCAAGGACATGTTTATTTTCCATCAAAGGAAAAGGAAATGTAAAGAGTAATTCTTTTTTTCCTTTTTTTATGATGTATTTACTTACAAATTAGTAATGAGAGTTTTATGGGCCCCACGCAATATAGGGAAATAAAGAAAGAGAATGTCAATCCTCACATCTATTGATACTCTATCAAAGGGAATAAATGTTAAATTTACATTGATGTCTAAATTCAAATGTTATTAGTTAATAGTTATTTAGTAATGTTAAAAGGATATTTTAGTAATTGCATTGAATGAGATTCTCATTACTAAGTAAGTAAACACTAAAAGAGAATGAGATTGTTTCTCTTTGCACCATTAAATAGATAAGTAAACACAAAAAAAGAATGCATAATTCTCATTTCTATTACTCTACTTTCCAATCCTATAACTATTTCCATTACAATTTTATTTTTTTTTTTTATGGTTAGGTAAACACGAACTAATTTTCTCAAATTGCCCATCAAACATTAAAAAAAAAAAAAAAATTCAAAGTATAAGATAAATTTTGAGTCTTACCCGGTACTTAATATGTCGGGATGTAAGCCGTATTCCCTTGCAAAAACAAATGGTACTATTCCTTGAGGAAGAGCTGCCTGCAGATCATTCAGTGGCCATGCATGCTACGTTAATTCACTATAAAAAATTAAACTTTTATTCAAAGTAATTTTTAGCAAAATTTTTAGTCACAATATTTATATATAATTAGTTACAAAATTTAGTTTAACTTTTATTGTGATTAAAACTTTTAACCGCCGGGTTCTTAGTCACGATATATTTCTATAATTAAAAATCTCGTGGCTAAAAGTGTTACAACAAAAATTAAACTAAAATTTGTAACTAAATACACATTAGTCATAATATTTTATTGTGACTACAAGTTTTGTTAAAAACTATTATGACCGAAAGTCTAATTTTTTATAGTAATTTCAAATCTCATATATGAAGAATAATAACGTCCATTAAGGAAAAAAGCTGATTGTAAACAAAACAATAAGCCACAATGTGTTATACATATTTAAAAGCGTATTCATTCGCGTGTGTATATGTAAGTATATCCCACACACCAAGGTACATATGCCCGATTTTTTATAGTTCTACTGCTATATAAGTGTGTTTCTATATATGTAGGTCTGTATGGAGCTGTGTATATAAATCAAAAAGAAAAGTCCACGATCACAAAGTGTACTACTTGTACTCTTATAAAGTACACACCAAATCACTTATACATACATATATACACACAGTTGGAGGGCATATGCATGCATAATTTTTTAATATACATTGATAAAAAATTACCTCCTGATTTTTTATTTTTTTTAATTTTGTATATAAAGTTTTATAAAACTTGTGTTTTATGCCTATTAAAATTGTATTTCACTCGCTTTAAAATTCTCTTATTTTTTGTTCTACTACATGTGCGTCTTTCCATATAAATATGTCTGTATATATGCATGTATAGATATGTGTATATATATATGTGTATATATATACATGCATGTATAAATACATATCAAAGTACCTGCACTATGGCGGCATGTAGTTTTAGACCCCTGAGTCCAACAAGGATAGATGCAGCCGACATTATTATGGGTCCACAAAGGAAGCGGACCACCATTCCCATAGTTGCCTTTTTTGCGCCACAGGAAATAATCCGAGGCTGAAGAGCCATAAAAAGCCCTGCATATATTATTTAGTAGTTATCAATCATGTTAACAATTTCTGATTCATTGTTTAACAAAAAAAAAAAAAAAAAAAAAAAAAAGGGACGTCAAAAAAATATAAAAAAAACAAGTGGTTTCAAGTTTGGCCCAACCATTGTTACACACTAACTTGCACTATTGAAGACAAGTTAATTCCCCACCCAAGTTAAAATTAATAATAATCACATGGTATTAGTTGACATAGACTAATAATATTTAATTCCATGGCCAGTTTACTTAAAGTCTTCTGGTAACTGGAAATGCAGTAGTATTATTTGTAAATTTTTTTCTGTTGTAATGAGAGAGCCAAATAGCATCAAGGAACCTCAGAATTTCTACTAACACTATCAATAATTCATGATTTTGATGTCCTTTTTTTTGAAAGAGGTGCTTTCTATATTATATGCTAAAATTGTGACACCATATACTTTAAACGACGAGGTTAATTAATTAAACGAAACTATATACCTAAACTGAACATGGCCATGCCAAGACCCGCATCCGAAATGATTTTTATCGAGTACTTTACCAAACTAGGCATCCCAACGTTCCATCTGCAAGAGTAAAAAAAGAAAAAAAAGAAAACATCATGAAATTAACTATCTAATATCTTTGCACAACTTATGGACACATCCCCTATTGTTTATTTTTCTCACACCTTTTAATCACCCCTATTCAACTTGTTATACCTTTTTAAATTTTTTTTTTTAAAAGTCCCTGCAACTAAATTGTATTGCTTCTATTTTTTTTTTTTTTAACAACCAACCAACAAAATTTTTCCTTTTTTAACAACCGATTTCAATTTTTCAACCATATTTATATACTCAATCGTAAATATAAAAGTGACAAAAATAACAATTTGGTAACTATGACAAACGATTTGTATCTCATAATCGGAAACAATATAAATGTATTAACTGGTGTATATCAAACAACAAAAAATGGCATAAAAAACAACATTTTGAAGGAAAAAACAAGTCATGTACTTCCTTGTTCGAATTTATCTATATTTTTGTAAAAAAATTAAGACATGATAACTTTTAAAAGCTAATTCCTTTTAAAGTGGGTGTGTAATGAGTTTTATCATATAGTTTTATGCTTAAAATTAATTTTATTAATGAGTAATTGAAACATAAAATATTCTATTAAAAAAGAGTGTGTGAAAAGTAAAATTGAGGTGTAAATAGACGCAACCGATGCTTATATATGTTCCAATTGGGGACATTAATATGGCTTACTTGAATGAGATTAATGACCAAAGAAGGCCTAAGACACTTGAGTATGTATTTGGGTTGCGTGAGAGCTTTCGTCCGACCACAATGAGTATAAGCCTGAGCATGACAAGGGCATTTGGCATTTCTTGACTTTCTGCTGCTGTCTTCGGATTCTCTTCCTCTGTCACTGGGATCTTAATGTTGTCTCTAAAGCTAATGTCCTTCTCTAACATATTATAAATAATATATGAGTATTATGGATAATGTGCATAGATAAAATATAATAAATACAAAATTTTCTCCGATATATATGTATGTTATCCATATAACCAATTACAACATTTTTGGTGCAAATGTTAATATTAATATCATATTGACAAAAATAATGTGAAGATTAAATACTACATATCAATATGTTATTCTGTTTGAAAATTTATTATATATATGCACATGCAAAATGAAATTTCAAATATTATATCACAATTTTGTCATAATCTTAAAATAATTTGAAAATGACAATATATGTGATAATGGTTATATAAAAAGTGAATACATCCACCAATAATAGTAAAATACAATTTGATATATGTTATATTTAGTTCTAAATTTAGCGCTAAATATAACATACGCTAAATTTAGCCTTAAACATTATATTTACGCATAGTATTACAATATTGGAGAATGATTTTCCTGTTCAAAACTAAATCTAAAACTGGGTAAGGCGGTTAATTTAAAGGAGCAAATTAGTAGTGCCCATGAATAAATTAATTTCTCACATGAAAATTAAAGACTCAAATTCTTTTAAAAGGAGCAATAATCATTGTTTATGTATTTATACATTATAGAATTGGACAGCAGAATTTTAAATGGTGATAGACTATGATTTGGAATTATCATTTCTTGGATTCTTTACCATGACTACCAATAATGTAATCAAATAGCCTTCGTCCATCATTACACACGTGCTCTCAACGAAATGATGGCTCATATCAATGAAGGGTCTGAATTGTAACCAAAATGTGCGGAAAGAGAAGAAACAAGATCATGAGCTTATGTCTTGAGACCACTATGATTTGTTTGTTTATTTTTGTGTATGATTTTTCTACTTTTTTTGTGTGGTGTTGAGGGGTCCACTTGTATATATACACACACACACACACACACACACATATATTTTCCATGGTAAGTCCACCAACACATGTCAATTTTTTTTTTTTAATTAACATAGTGGGGCTTTAGGGAATGAAACAATTTATTCCGAAGTCAAAAGATGAATTACGTACCCATTCAAGGATTCAAAAGATAAGGTCTTTTCTTGTCGAAGTGTTTATTCTGTCATCATCCTGACCTAACCCGTTTTAATCCGTTCTCTATACATGAGTTAGCTAGGTTAATTATCATTATAGACATGTCTTTTTCTCAATATATATATATATATATATATATATATACATGCATACATATTTACAGAGAGAGAGAGGGGCATGTGTCTTTTCAGGGGAAAAAAAAAGCTACTCCAGAATAAAATGAAAATTGAGCAAAAACTTGCAGGCAGTCCCTTTAAGGGATCAATAATGTTATGATCATGAATAACCTAAAATTTGTAGGAGAGTTCTATGAACTCAATTATGTTGATGGGACTTCAAAAATGGCACTAGAACCAATAATTTTTTAAAAGGACTTTGGTCATATAATGTCTGTGTATATACACATACAGACACACAGATATGCATTTGTCTGTATATATATATATAATGTAAATGGAAAATAGTATAGCATGCTAATCTTTAAGTTTATAATGCTTTTGTTTATGTCATAATTAAGAACATGCCTTTCTGTTTACGTTACAAATTTTTTCAACATTTAGCGAATAGATTTCATCATTAAATGTCCTATGACTACCACTTATATTTTGAGTTGGGAAATTATTAAGTAATCTATATTTGTGATTATGAAACCTATCATATGATGACAAATGCTAGGAACTATTTATTTTCCATTGTTGCTAATCACATGAGTGCCTGCGGGTCTCATCATTGAACCTACACTGGTAAATGGCCAGGAGAGAACAGTGCTGTAGCACTGTTTTGCTGGTGAAGAAAATGTGAATAGATTTATAAGGGGAAGTCCGTCCAAATCAATAATTTAAACTAAAATATTATATGAATTTAAATTTTATGACAAAAAATATTATAAAAAATTTGGTTTGAATCAAAATATTTTGGTTCAAATTAAGTTTCCAAACACGTTATATGTGAGAGTGATGATACAGATTCATGAATGTTAAAAAAAACACAGATTCATGAAACTCATTCTACTTGGAAGGTCAAATAGTATCAATAATTTATTTTTTGTGTATGTTAAATGTTAAATAATAAGTGTGGGGATGGCGATCTGCAGTTGCTATTTCCAAGAACGTGACCATTTACAAGGGTGTAAACAGGCCAAAAAAAAAAGTCTGCATTTAGGCATTAAATACTTATATCCGGCAATAAAAACACGCCACTTAAATACCATCAAGGTTAATAAACATTGAATTTGTTGTCTCAAAATAGTTTCAAGCGTATCTTATAAGATTTAAACTTAAGACCTGTCATATATCAAACCACTTATAGATTGAGTAAGCCCAGCATGACCAGAAGGGTTTAAACCTAACAAACTATACTAATTCAAATTTTATGAGAGTGATAACAAATTTTTTTTTTTTGCTTGAAGCGGACTCTAGGTTGCCATCTTGGTGGTCAATAATTTGAATTTGTTAACCATTGGTTGAGCGTGATATATGCATGTGAGTCCCATTGTGTCGTCCACGTTGATTAATGGTCATATTGTGACTATTCTTGGGAGCTGTTTCGTAAACAATTTCGGTTTTGTCGTTGTTGGCTGGTTTCAGTATGCAGTCTAGCCCGACCAGAACAGTGTTATGTCAGAATCAACGTAACTTTCTTGCCCTACTCAGACAAAGCGTACGTAGCCATCTGAACAAAAAGCAAGGCCGAAGAAAAAAGCTGCACTATGCATGTAAAGTCTGTCTTATAATAACCTCGACACACACCCACAAAAAACAATCTAGTTACAGAAATTTTCATCGAAACTTATTTTTTATAAATATTAATTAAAATTTATTATGTCAGTAAAAATAATACGATAAATAAGAGAAATAAAAGATTAAAAGATGGTTAAGATTCTGACTATTTAAATTGGTTAAAAAAATTAAACAATTTATACTAATAATTATTTTTAAATAAGGATATAAATAATAGCATTATATAAATTTTTTTTAATGTGATATGAATAAAAATATATTTTTTTAAAGTTATGGCATAAAATGTATTTTTCCCAACGATCTAACTCAAGACAACGACGACGTGTTGTCGCTGTCAAACCACAAAACGACACTGTTTAAAAGGGAGCAAAGCATGGAAAAATGAAACATGATCATAGCACGTACCTGCACCATTAACATCTTTGCAACCTTGTCTCTCATGACGGTACTTTCCCGGGGATTCCCAGGTAGTCATCAACTTGGCACTTGTCACCGGCGATGGGGACTGCCGGAAAACCTTTCCGGCTACCGGAGACAGGGCCCACGTGGGGGTAGTGGCGGCTGTCATAGTGGCGGCGGTGTCGAGCTCATTGAAGTTGGAGGCGCGTGGGGTCGGCTGGAGGGAGTAAGCGTCGGAGGAAGAGTAGCCGCCGAAAACGACGTCGTCGAGGAGGTTGTTGTTGTTGGAATGATGATGTGGGGCCACGATAGGGGTGTTGACGGAGAAGACCTCGGCGTTGGAGAGGTTTGATGCCCTGGGAGTGATGCCAATGGAGGATGACACGGCAGAGTCAGCAGGGACGGTTGACGTGGATCGTCGGATGCGGACACGGATTCGGCCGTGGTCGTCGATTATTTCGGGCTCCGCACAGAGCGGGTCCCGGCCATCAAGGGAGATTATGTCGTCGTCGACGGAGATTTTGGATATTGCGGCGGCGGCGGAGCCCGGGAACTGGGTCTGGATTAGTAAGGTGGCGGCTCTATATTCAAAAAGGAATAACAGGAGTGTGTACCTGAAATATCATGTAAATTTGATGGAGCAACAAAAAAAAAGAAAAACGGTTTAGTTTTAAACATTTGAGACTTGTTAATGTTGTTTGCATTTAGAAAATAATTACTTAAAAGAAAATAAAGTGGGTGTTTGGTAAAAGTGGTCTAAACCACTTTTTCAATTACAAATAATATAAAGCTCTCACATACTACTGTAACAATAAAAAAATAACAGAAAAAAAAAAGTTACTTGCATATTGTTCTGAACATGATATCATGATTATCTCTCCGGAAATGGAGGTTTGTAAGCTATGTTACCATTATGATTATAGGTTTTTGGTTAAGATGGATTTATTTGGTGTATTCATAACTTTACTCGCTATACTATGACTTTAAATTTTAATTAATTATTTGAAGGAGGTAAATGACAATAGTATTTGGAGTGTTGAGTTGCACATATTGAAAGGAGAAATTTCTATCCATGCATGATAGACCATCTCAAAGTTTTACTTACATTTATGAATTAGAGAAGCAAGCCAAAAGGAAAAAAAAAAAAGAAGAAAAAGGCACACACACCTCATAGTTTTTTATCCACGCACAAGAAAAACAAATTAGCAATCCAACAGCTCCTCAGAAAAGAATAAAAAATACAAAATAAAAAATTCAGTAGTTTGCTCTCCATTGCACGAGATGACATGCAAGTAGAAATTTATTCCTGCATGTATTTTCATTTTTCTTTCACCTATTTATACCAAAAAAATAAAAATAAAAAGAAGAAGAAAGAAAGTTTCTAATGTATAACATATATGTCCAGAGAAGCTATTTTATTACCGACCACAAGTCTACCATATGCTTACCTGCTCCCAAGTCCATATATTATTACTTTTATCACTTTCCTCATCTAGGTTCCCTTTCTACTTACAAGGAGGTATGCTTTTCCCCTGAGGTATATCACTCTTCAAAGGGAGTTTCACTGGAAAAAGACTATTTTTGCTTAGCTTTTCTAATATCCAAGGCCAAAGCAGACTAATAGCCGGTCTGAGAAATTGGTTCGAATAAAAAAGTTTTGCTTTAAACCAATTTCATTATAGTATTTTCTTTCACACAATTTAAATTGCTACGATGTTCAAGTTGCCTTATAAAAAGATAGAAAGAAAGAGAAAGAGAGCAAAAATGTTTCGGAAAAGCATACCATATGATGCATTGAAGAACAACAACTTGCACCATGAGGCTTTGAGTGAAGTCACCATACATAGCCTTGAGCAAGGGAATCCCCATGACCAAAGTGTTGGGCAAAGTCGCAACGGAGAATATAGTAATAAGCCACTCCAAGCTTCCTCCCTCGCAGAAAACAGCCCAAACAGAGAGCAAAACAATAACCAAGGCCTTAGAGAGAGTGTCGGCCAATATGAATTTCGTGTCCATTTCATAAGGATTGTTTTGAGAGATGAAGTGAAACGACAACACGGGCACCGCGAACACCGCGACGAACCGGTTGATCCCCGAGCACTGCTCCGGCGAGAATATCTTGCACCACTTCACTGAACCGTAAGCCACGAGCATTGCGAAGTAGAGAGGAACCATTGCACACATAACCATGTAGAAGTCATTTTCTGTTATCATTTTTTCCTTTGCGTTTTTTTTTTTCTTTCTCTTTCTCGTTCAGACCTTTTATCAAATAGATTCAGTGCAGATTGTATGTGATAGGGAAGAGTTTATATAGGAAATTTGTGGTCAAGAATGCCCATGAGAGTTTTGTGGATTTACTTGTTAGGCCATTAGTCTGTGTTTATAACCGGAAATCACGGATGGCGGAATAAGTCATGATTGATTAATTTTGATTAATTACGATTTCTTGGGAGGATTATTTTCTATGTGGCAAATAGAAAAAGACCTATAATGATGGATTATTTTTTTATTTAAAGCAAATACTTTCTTTTCACAATGTTGTGATTTAGGTGTTGATTAGTAATATATATCTCTTATAGTTTTGGCGGATTGATCATGCTATTTGTGGAGATTTTTGGCAGTATATAGTAAGAATGGTTAAAATTGAAACTTTTAAACTAAAAATCGTAACATATCGGAGCTTAATTTATACTATAATTTATGTTTTCCAATGAAAGTAACATATGATAACTTTACAATATAACAACAAAAAATTTTTGTTAGAATTAATTTGCCAAATATTATCACCCTTAATTTTGGGTCTACTATGTGATTATTTTAGATTTATGGATGTTATATCTTTTTTAGGCGTCTAATAATGTTATGCATTGGCAAAGTACTTAAATTCACATGTGAATTTTATGTTGAACTCGTGTAGTTAAAATGTTTTAAACAACTTTTCCTAGGCCCCTTCGAACTATTAGTAATGCTAATGGCAATGACAATTTTATATTCATTTTTATAAATAAAAAAATATTTTAAATTTATATATTTTAACTTTTTTTCCTTTTGCCATCCAATTGTAGTATTATTATAAATGTTAAATCTAATTTTTTCTTAATTTTTTTTTACAACTTGTAATATAGTTGTTTCTTGTATTAACGTAGAAATTTGATGTTACATTTAATGCTTTTAAAGATAACATATGTTGTGTGAGGTCTTGACAGCCCAAGGCCCAATGGTGACATCAATGAAAAGTCCAACTCAGCTCATTAATCTTAAATAAAGCGGAAGTCAAGATGATCAATCTACCTTGTCACTCTAGCATGAGGTCGAGCTTAAACGAGCTTTGTGTCCTCTGCCTTTTATTGCACCTATCATTCCCAAAAGAGTAGACTAAAATGGGTAAGACCAATAATCGATATAGTGTGTCTGAAATTAAGACCACTAGCATGAGACTCGATACATTTTCCATGAGTATAAAGACACTATGCTCAAAGGGAATGGGTTGGCACAAAACACGAAGATTCTCATCCTATTAACAATATTCCAATCGCTATTTTAATAATAGTGCAACATTATATAAAATGGGGATATAGAGAAGATGAGGGGTTGGCTCTCTTCTCCTTCTGAATCTCAAGCACATTATCTCCATTTTTCTTTCATTTTCATTTCCAAAAATTTGAGAATGTGCTACATGAACTCTTGATAAGGAAAATACAGTGGAGGTAGCTCATTTAAGCATGAACCACTATAAATCCGTGCGTAAAATACTTGCCTTCTTCCTTTTATTTTATTTGTATTGCATTAATTCGTGGGAATCATGAGTGATTTGTGAGTATTATTAGTTTATTCCACCATCAATAATTGGCGCTAGAAAAAGGGCTTCGATTTTTTAAGATGGACCACCATCATCATGGTTACCACTTGCACCAGCCATATTGAGGCAACAGAAATAACTCAATCATGCAAGGAGGTGATAAGTCAGTCAAAGGTGGTGCTGGAGGATCAAAAAGAGGCAGACAACCCGCACGAACCACCATGTTGGAATAAAAGATGGATAGAATGAGTGGTCCGCTTGAGAAAATCTTGGTAGCCATAGATGGCATTCAAGGCCGAGACGGTAGCCCTTTAGTTGATTATTCAAAAGACTAAGGGAACCAGGCTGGTGGTCGGGGATGTTAGACAGCAAGGTAACCCTAAGGGAACCAGTGAGACTAAAGGTAGTTGACGGGGAAGGGCCAATTCTATGGGTGGCTGAGAGTGGAGAAGGAGAGTAGATTAGGATCGGGCTCAAAAGGCGGATCAATAGATGGAAAACACAGGTCTACCTCCACTTTCCCCCAGACATAATATCAGATCGGATGCAGCCTTGGTGCAGAATGTGGGAGACATAGGGAACTAGCTCTGAAAAAAGACCTAAGGGACCACCTACGGGTGAGAAGGGCTGTCTCAATGGGAAATATCCCTAATGCAATCGATGAGTCAATTGTTGATTGACCAATAGCGAACCAATAGGTCAACCCCGACTTGACAGCACAGAAGGTAAACCAATAGTTATAGGCAGCACTAAACTTCCCACGGGTAGATTAAGCGATTCGTGGCCCGCATTGGAAGCCTTGAAGACAAGCCAGACATGCATCATAGAGAAGAAATGACATATACCAATCCTTTTGCTACTACCATCATGAAGGCATAGCTCCTAAAGAGGTTTAAACCTCCACAAATGATGCCTTATGAAGGGCTTACAGATCCCAATAACCATATACAAATCTATGAATCTTACATGGAACTCTACGGAGTCCCCTAGGAGATCATGTGTAGAGCCTTCAGCCATCTTAGGGTCCGCTAAAAGGTGGTTTAGGTCATTGAAAGAAGGAAGCATCACCTACTTCCAAGACTTAAAGGGAGCCTTCCTCAACCAATTGGTGGGTATAAGATCCCTACTGTCGTCCAAAGAGAAACTAAGCTTCCTAACTCAGGTGCCGAGCAAACCCTTGAAGGACTAGCTTGCAAGGTTTACCAAGGAGGTAGCTACGATGGGAGGAGTCTTGAAAGATGTCACCCTTATGGGGGCCTTGAGTAGTATACGGATAGATATCCCATTTAGGGATGACCTAGCTTGCAAGAGACCCAAAACATGTAGAGAGTTCCTTGAGAGGGCTAAAGGCTACATCAACTAGAAAGAGGTTAAAGGTATGGCCTTCAGGAAGACTATGGGAAACAACAGTGGTAAGGCACCAAGGTATAAAGAAATAGAGATGACCTTCTTAGAGGCAGATGCCTATGGCATCCATTTCCCTTAGAATAACTCCTTGGTGGTCAAAGCTATGATTGGGATCTATTCCATACGCTGGATCCTAGTGGACAATGGTAGCTCTGTTGACATTATCTACACAAACTGTTTGAGCAAGATAGGAATTTCTTTGAACCAGACAATGCCAAATTCTTGGCCATTATATGAGTTCATTGAGGATAGCATAATACCCAAAGGAATAATTATGTTACCAGTTACAGTAAGGGAGAAGCCAAAAACAACAACAATTATGTCAAACTTCTTGGTAATAAAGGGCAGAGACCAATATAATAAGTAATAGAAAGGCCTAATTAAGGGCCTTGAAGGCCATAACCTCCATATATCATTAGAAAGTTAAGTTTCCCACTCCCTAAAGGATGTGCAAAATGAGAGGAAACTAATAGAGTCAAGGCTAAGCTATTTAATGTTATCCATGCTTGTGCCAACCCACGAAGGATGGAAATGAGAATGGTGAATGAAGAGCCCCCAACAGAAAACATAAACCCAAGTTTGGGAGGAGAGATAATCGGCACCTAACTAGCTGAAGACCTAATAGAGGTGGCTTTGGATGAAGGGATTGCCTTCAAGATTCTCAGAATTAGGTCAGTTGAGCAAGAAGACAGCGGATGAACTCAAAATTTTTTTAACAAGAATCTTGATATCTTCACATGGACTCATAAAGAAAAGGTAGGAATAGACCTAGAAGTTGCCTGCCATTGCTTAAACATCAACTCCAGTTACCCTCCAAAGAGGCAAAAGGGGCGGCCTTTGAACCCGAAGAGGTATAAGGCACTCCAAAAAGAAGTCGATAAATTAGAGAAAAATGTGTTTATTAGGGAATCATGCTGCTGACTGGATCTCAATCCCTGTCCTCATTTGAAAACCCAACAAAAAGTGGAGAACATGTATGAACTTTAGTGACTTGAATAAGGCTTATCCTAAGGACAGCTTTCCTTTACCACAAGTAGATAAGCTAGTAGACGCTACTGCAGGGCATGAATTGTTAAACTTCATGGATGCTTATTCGGGCTACAATCGGATTCCCATGCCTCTATATGATCAAGAGCACAATTCCTTCATCATTGACAGGGGTTGTACTATTATCTCATCATGCCCTTCGGATTAAAAAATACAGGGGCAACATACCAAGGTTTGGTGAATAAAATGTTTGCCAAACAAATTGGGAAGATAATGGAAGCTTATATGGACGACATGTTTGTTAAATTTGTGAAGGCAAGCCTTCAGATTTAGTAGAAAAGGAAAAGAGGCTAACCTAGAAAAAATCCAAGCTTTATTATATATGGAAGCTCCACAGAAGCCAAAAGAGGTGCAAAAACTAACCAGTTGTGTTACAGCACTTAACCATTTTATTTCAAGAGCAACCGATAAATATATGCCATTCTTTGATGTCTTAAAGAGAAGAAAGCCTTTTGAATGGATAAAGGAGTGCAATGAGGCATTTAGGTGCCTAAAAGAATACCTCGGGGAGCCCCCTCCGATCTCTAAAGCTCTATCAGGAGAAATTTATAGATTTACTTGGCTGTCTCACCTCATACTTTAAGCTCTGTTTTGATCAGAGAAAAAGAAAAAACTCAGCTACAAGTCTATTATGCAAGCAAAAGGCTACTCAATGTAAAGATGAGGTATTCATAAATAGAAAAGCCCACCCTTGCCCTAATTATGTCGATGAGGATGTTGAAAAGGTATTTCCAAGAACACAAGATAGTAGTATTAACGAACTATCCTTTGAGGCAAGCACTACAAAAACTAGAAACCTATGGGCAATTGTTGAAATGGTCAGTCGAGCTAAGCCATTATGACATTGGATATAAGCCTAGAGCGACAATCAAAGGCCGAGCCTTAGCTGACTTTCTAGTTAAGTTTGCGACTCAACTAGGAGTTATTGAAAAAAATATGGAGGAAAACAAGTTCAAAGGGGAGTTATATGTCGACGATTCCTCAAAAAAGCATGGCGCAAGCATAGGGGTTACGCCATTAAGCCTTGAAAACCACAAGATCACATCAACAGTAAGGTTCAAGTTCAAAGCCTCTAATAATGAGGCTAAGTATGAAGCATTGCTTGCAAGATTAAGGTTTGTCCATTATCTAAAGGCTGATCCTTTATAGATTTACAACAATTCTCAGCTCATTGTGAACCAAATCTCAGACGAATACAAAGTTAAGGACGAGACAATGCTCAAATACCTGTAGAAGGTTAAGGAAGAACTTTCTAAGTTCCAATCTTGGGAAATCAAGCAAATACCTCACGCTAAAAATAGCAATACTAACGCCTTAGCCTGACTAGCCACATCCATAGATTCTTAGTTATTAACAGTCGTCTCTATAGAAACTCCAAAACTTCCTACCATCCAATGAGAAGAGGCCACAAATGTGATGGTAGTAGACTAAAGGGAGAGTTGGATGGCTCTTATAATCTCATATCTGTTGAATAGAGACCTATGCCTTGATCCTTTGGAAGCCAAAAGTTCCCATTATAGGTTGGCGTGTTACTTGCTGCATAATGGGATGCTCTACCATTTAGGTAATTCTATCTCTCTTCTGTATTGCCTCACTAGAGATGAAGGATTGAAAGTACTTGTAGAGATACCCAAAGACTTATGTAGAAAGTATTCTAGAGGATGGTCATTAGCCCATAAAATGCTAAGACAAGGATATTATTGAAAAAGGATGCCCAAGAGTATACCCAAAAATGAGATAAATGTCAACACTATGCCATCGTGCGAAGATCTCACCCTTAAAATCTGACGTCGATCTTAAGCTTATGGCCATTCGCAAAATGGGGAATCAATATAATAGGTCTATTTGTTACTACACCCGGGGGACTTAAGTTTGCAATAATAGTGATCGACTATTATACAAAATGGGCAAAGGCCAAAGCATTCATGTGGTCATTAAGACAAATTGCACAAGTTTCATTGGGTTTCATATCGTCTGTCGCTTCGTTATCCCCCATTCACTTGTCTCTAACAACAATAAGCAATTCGATAGTGCCAATACAAGGAAATTCTATGACGATCTTGGCATCCATAAGAACTTCTTGGTCATTGTTTATCCACAATCAAATGGATAAGTTGAGATAGTTAACAAGAGCATTATGCATACATTGAAGAAACGCCAGGACGACCTTAAGGGGCAAGGGGTAGAGGAGTTACCTAAGGTATTATAGACCTACAAAACTATGAGCAAAACTACTACGAGTGAAACTCCATTTCCCCTCACTTGTGGTACTGAAGCAGTCTTACCAGCAAAGATGATTACCCCTACCAGTAACGAAACAGGGTACAATGAAGAAGAAAATTATAGACTCATGGATGCAGAGCTCAACCTACTAGAAGAACAAAGGATCGACTCACAAATACACCTCACCGCTTATCAACAAAGGAGAATGAGATACTATAACAAGAAGGTCAACGAGAAAAGATATGCTATTGGAGACTTAGTTTTGAGAAATTAACTCTTAACACAAAACCAAGAAATGTTAGAACACTAGGTCCAAATTAGAAAAGGCCTTATAAGATCCGAGATGTCATAAGACCAGGAACATACATGCTGGAATCAATGATGGGTCGACATGCATCCTTGGAACGTCGAGCATTTGCGATCCTATTATTAGTAATTTAAAGTCTACCATCTTTGTCATATATATATATATATATATATATGTAAGAACTTTATAGGAGTAGGCTTCTAGCTATTATAAATTTTATTAAGGGCCCGTTTGTCTTAATAACTTTTTAGATTTTTTGGACTTAAATTTGAATTCGAGTATTAAGAATCATTTGGATACGTATTTGTTTACCCCAAAATCTAAACCATTTGAGTATCAAGAATCAAAGTTTTTAGAGTTTTGACTCCCCCCCTAAACTTTTGATACTCGGATATCTTTGTTACAGTAAAAACTAAAATTTTTTCTCTTATATTTGAGAAAAAAAATCTTTTTCATTTGTTATCCAATTAAGATGATTCTTTTTTTATTGCATTCCTAATAAAGAGAGGAATAAATTAAGATCCATATTGCATATTTTGTAGGATCATAAATATTAAGATTTTATTAGATTTGTTGATAAATCAAAAATTATTTTCACTACCTCTCTAAACACAAATCCCAATTTTATTTCATATTTAGATTAAAGCTTAAATGCATATCCAAACACCAGTTTGGATAATAATTCAAATTACTAACTGAAATCCTAATTCAAATCACATTAACTCAAATTAAATCACTAATTCAAATCTATTTTCCAAACGGACCCTAAAATGTCAAACACTAGAGTTACTCTATATTTGACATGGGGGACAAGAGAACTAAGGTGACTTTAAAGCCTTAGCAAATCTTTGCACACATACTCTAAGATAAAAATCCTACAACTTAAAAGTCCTATGCTCTAAGGTTTATCTCGACAACTAAAATCCATATGCCCAATAGGGTTAACAAGGCAAAGCCTTAGTAAATCTTTGCATAAGGCAAAGCCTTAGTAATCCTGCACCCTAAAAGCTCTACGCTTTAAGGTTTATCTCTACAACTAAAATCCCTACGTGTAACAAGGTTAACAAGGCAAAGCCTTAGTAAATCTTTACACAAGTTAAAGCCTTAGTAAATTTGTGCTTAGTAAAAGCCTTAGTATATTTCTTGAGCTACCAAGTTGTTTAAGTCATTGTAATAAATTTTAGCTGACCTGTTAGCTCGATGTTCAAAGGTAAGGTACACAAGAAAGAAGATAAGTAAATACTAATTGTATTAATGAAAAAAGAAGTGATTACAAAAAGTTTCCAAAAAAAAAAAAGAAAAAGTACAAAGATTCACTCCTCACCCCTTGAGGCTCCTTTCTTTGCAGCTGAGGCTTCCTTTTCCGTAGCGGTCAAGTTGTCGGCTAAAACAAGGGTATCGAAAGCATATAAGAAAGACAAGTCCTACTTGAGATGAGCAGTGCAGTTCTACTTACCCACCGAATGGAGAATTCCAATCTGGATCTTCTGATATTCCTCTGATACCTAGAATTTCTCAACCACCTCCTTTGCCACATTAGGCATTGACCCCTCCAACTCTTGGTTCTTCTTTTTCTCGGCCTCTAGGTCTTTCTCAGCCTAACGCATCTTCACTTTTAGGCTTTCAATCTCTGTAGAAAGCTAGACGATTGTTTCGCCAAGCTTCTTCAAGTCCTCCTATTCTTTATGAAGGAGAAGCTTAGCCTTGGTCTCTTTATTTTTGGCATCCTTGGCCACCTGCTTTTCCTCGCGAAGTAGGGCTCTCAGTTCTTCGATATACTTGCAAGGGCCAGTCGAATCATTCAGCAATTTCTCAATCTCCCCATATGAGATGAGAGCTATCATCAGGGCCTGCACATGAATGGTGAGGTTAGAAAAGGAATGGTAGAGATATAAAGGAAAGGAAGAAGGGAATTCAAGGGTACTTACATTGACCTAGCTGCAGATATGTTCCCTATGCTATGCCAAGAGAGTAGACTTCTCAGCCGCCTCCTAGTACTTCTCGAAGATGAACTTTTAGATGGCTTGGAGGCGAGGCCAAATCGAGGGGAAAGGTCAAGCATATTCCCTACCTAGGTGTTGGATAGGTCGCCCACTATGAAATTTTTGTCTTTTACTCGGTCGCTAAGCATGAGAGGAATATTCTTTTTTGGAGGAGGAAAGGGAAGATCTAGAATCTCGACCATCACCTTTTCCTTTCGACATTTTGGGTGATGATGTGCTATCATCGTCTTATTGTTTTTTGGACTGAGGGTGTCAAAAGGTTGACCTCTTAGATCTTTCTTCTTCAAGTCGGCATGCTTTTTTGGTGGGGTAGTAACCCCTGACGTGGTACCACCCATTGGGGCTTAAGCCTTTTTTGATTTCAAAGGGAAGCTTAAGGTTCAACATCTCTGCATAAAAAAAAAAAAAAACAGCAAAGGTCAGTATTGTTACAAAGACATAGCTCGACTATAAGTTAAACACAAAGAATAAAAAGACCTACCATCTGGACCTTCACTAGATAGAGGTCAGTCAGGAGCCACCCAAGTGGGCTTAAGGAGAGTTATTATTAACCTCGACCTCCTTTTATTGTCCTTCATAAGGAGGTTCATAATTTGCCTTTCTTCCTCTAGAAGGGCGACAATCCATTTAATTCTCTCTTGCCTTTGTCGAGCAAGGACGGGGCAATTAACGAGCTCTACAAAAGAAGGGCCAAAATTAAAGAAAAGAAGGAAGGAAGAAAACGTAAAGCTCTGCGTCATAAAGGTTTGAAGGCTTACTAACAATTCTTTAGGTAATGTTGACCTTGTACTTCCTAGAGCCATAACCTCTTGACCATCGAGGGGATGTGTATTAAAGTCCCCTTAGCATGAAGAGCATTTTCTTCAGTCGTGGCTAGAGTTAGGGAGATCCAAGATAATGAGGGGACCTTGTTTTTGGCTCAATTGTAGACCCCAGCGTAGTAGTAGCCCTTGGATGGAGACTGGCTTATACAATAGCAATACAAAAACTCATCCAAGCGAAGGAGGAGTTAAAGTAAAGATGCCACGGGATCCGCATGTAACGCCCCCTTATGGGTGCCATAGGAGACTTTGCTTTTACTGTTAAACTTAACAATTACTGATAAGAAGTTCAAAATAATCAACAACACTTAGAGAAATATCCCAGGAACATATGCATAAATTTAAATTTTTAACTATTTATCGGATTTTCTTCTCTCACCTTGGTTAGCCCTACGAAGTAGCTAAGGCATTCGGCTTACCGACAACTTGTAGAAAACTTAGTTTATAAAAACAAATATTTAACAAATACAAACTTATAGATATAATGCAAACACTCTTAGCTTCTAATCAAACAACTAATTGAGACTAATTATGAAGAAACAATCTATATAGCATATTCTTTAATAAATAACCTAAGAAATTAAAAATCTAAAATACAAATTATATTCAATAAAAGTTTAAAAAAATATCACAAATAGAAGCGAGTCTCAAACAAATAAAAATGCAGAACGTAATATGTTAAATTTTGTTTGAGTTTAAATTCCTCTCATGATGTGACTCCGTTTCTAATCCAACACTCCTTGCACGCACATGTCTGTCTTTGTCCTCTATCCTAGTCAACCTGCATCTTATCCTTGTCTGCAACATGATATAAACTAGGTAAGCATAAGCTTAGTAAGTACACATTACTATCTTACAACATAAAAGATTTCATAAAAATCATTACATAATATTGTAAGCATAATCACAGTGGTGCACAAAGCATATATTTATATAAAACATATCTTTTCATTTAAAACTTCCATACTAAAATATTATTCATTTTATCTTTAGGACCCTAATTGTTGCACCATAAACATAAACATTATAGGCGTGCCGTCATGAGAGGAGTGGGGTAGCTAGTCCCAAACCAAACCTAACAAGTCGAGCCTTTAGGGCATCATAAACATAAACATAAAATGTGCAACACTTAATTAAGTGATGCATATATATGGATATACTTTTAACATATCTCGTTGTTGAAATATTCGTCAAACATTCTTGTTGCAACAAGAGTTTTCATGAGAAAACAATATATAAAAACAAACTTAAAATTATTATAAAACATATTCTCAAAACTTTTTCATAAACTTTTATCATGTTGGAGGTGAGAATGTACTTACTTGTTTTACTTGCTTACTAAACCTTAATTTGGGCGACATTGTCGTGTTCTCGGTGTGCTTGCCTTTTGGAGTATTCATGTCAATCATTCATATAATACATAAAATTAATATTCCTCTTCATGATATCATTTAATACAATATTACATCATCATATATCATTCTTAACAAAACATAGCATCTTTGAGTCACAAACATGCGCTCAAAGTCAAGAAACATAAAGATAGAAAACTTGACCTTTAATGACTTGGGGAAATTAATCTCAACTTATAACTATAAATAAAGTGTAAGAATTATTCCTTAACATAGCTAACATATATAAAAATCATTCAAATTTTCTTCTCTTGAAAATATTAATCCAAACTACCTTTTTCTAATTTTTAAAACATTCAAGTAAACTGCCAATAATAAAAATTGCCCGACCTTTAAAGATTCATAACCCTATATCTTTCAATTCACATTCAATTAGAGCATGGAAATTTGTAAGAATAAAGTTAATTTATATATATATATATATATATATATATATTACCGAGATTTTTCTTTAACCATAAAATTTTCATTTGATAATTAAAATAAATCACATATTTAATACCATAAAATCTGCCAACAAAGTTTGGGCAGTGAGCAGTCCCAATTAAAAGTTATGTATTAAATTATTTATGCTATAAAATAATTTATAGAAATTATTACAAATAATAGATACATAAGATAATAACATATCCAAAAGTCAGCTTCAAATAAATTTCAGAGTAATTCAAAATACATGTTCGAATTCAAAGTTAATATTAACATCAGACATGCTAGATAGCGAACATGTTCTATCCAAACTTTTTTATAAAATCAAATATATATGAAAAGCTTCTAAAATTTCTATGTGACATGTTTACATATGAATATAAATTAGAAAAATAATTAATCATGCAAAACATATTTAAAATATGATTTATCATCTCATGAATTACATAGAGCATATTAGGCAGACATTTATAACTACTACGTACTTGTCAATCAACGAATTTTATCTTAAAACACAATAAGGACATGAAGCTAAAAATTTACAGACATTTTGTTAATATATTAACAATGATTCATATTTTTTTAAGAATTAAAAGACATTTTGCGTCATAAAACGGAATGTACAATACACAAATACAAATCCGCTAGCAATTAAAATCTCGTGAGCAATGTTTGATTGAAAGCTCATAACCCAAAAAATATTTTGAACGAAAATTTATAAAAAATTCGAGACATTCCTAACATATATATACATATCATATCCAAAATCGCAGCAAAATAAAATCAATTGTTTTCAAAATGTTACCAACCACCTTACCGATAAATCGAAAACCCTATAATTCTCTTATCATACTCCAACAACAAAACCTTACTTTTATGAAATTTCATGATATCATATGCACATAAATGATTTCAACCATAAAGTAACATTGTTGTAATCAAAGTAGTAGAAAAAATAATTTATTTTTCATACAAAGAAACATGCATACATATTCACAATCATAAAAGAACAATATTCTAACAAAGTTTATCACAAAACAATATACATCAATCATAAGAATTCAAAACCATGAAAACTTTAAAACATACCTTAAATTTTTTTTTTCTATGTCCACAACATGGCTACTTTTTCTTTTTTTTTTTTCATTGCCCATTTTAAACGTAACATATATATAAAATACATAATATATATCTTATATTATAGATAACATATATAATACATATAACGTATATATTTCGGTTTTTAACTTAACGCACATATAATATATAACCTATAATATAATATGATATGATATGATATGATATGATATAATGTACTACATAATTATTTATACACAACAATAATATTTACTTTTTGACCTTGAAAATATTAATTTACACATTATTCTCTTAGGCACTTTATATTATCTAATTTCTTAATGCCATAGTAAAAAATGCTACGCATGTAATTATCATGACATCATTAATATTATAAAAATAAGAAAATATGTAACAAAATTCATGTCATCATCAACAATATAACTTTAGGCATACATAACCCTGGTGCGTTATAAAGATTATAAATTTAGGACAAGTTGAAAACACTTGAAAAAAAAATACTTCAAACTTATTATTATTTTTGATATGAACATTCCAAACACATCAATCCTACATGGCCGTCACTTGCGACATTACTAAATAAAAAGTTAATTTACTTACTTAACATAAATAATAGTAACACTAAAATATCACATTCTAACGTTAAATTAACATAAGTTTCCGTAGAAGAAAACGACGATCGTTACAATTCTCTCCACCTTATAGAAGTTTCATCCTCAAAACTCAAAACAACTGTAGTGGCTCTTGTATCATCCTTGTGTTCCCATGTAGCCTCTTCTACCTGATGATTTCACTATAAAATTTTGACCAAATGAATTTCTTTATTCCTCTCAGTCCTAATCTCATATATTTTTTCCATGTTGCTTCTTTAATCTTTTGATTTCCCAATCTTTTTTACTAGAGAAATATCTTTATTCTTTGATATCTTCCTTTTCGACCAAGGACATAGTCTGCTTATCCTTGTAAATTATATTCCCTCAAACTTCTTATTTTTCTTTTTGGGCAAAGATATAGACCCGGTATGTACTTCCTTAGCATATGAACATGAAAAACGTTGTGTAAAAAATTCAAGGTTTTACATCTTTTTTCCTTCTAAGGGTTTTGTCCTTGAAATATGTGTAATAATGAATATGTATAGAAATTTTTAATCCTTTTTCTTAATATTCTTTCTCTTCACTTAAAAATTCCTTCAAAAATCATGTCTAATTGAAGTCATCATACATCCAACTTACAATATCATACATAATGTTTGAATTCTCTTCTTGCCTTTCTGTTTATCATCCTTCATAGAAGTATAAATCTAAGTGCAATATTAATTCCCTCTCTTTTCTTCATATCTTAAATTCCATGTATGTAAATTTGTTTTTAATCACATGCCAAAAGAGAATTGTACTCTAAGAACTCTTTACTCTAGGATATACAAATGGTTCTAAAATATTCAAATTTAACTCCAAGATACAGAAAAACATCATGGCTCTAATAAATCTATTAGTACATCTCCTCATTCGTGAATTAACTTATCCCATTTATAACAGTGAAATATACACCATACTCGAAGCTTGACATTCTTTTCCACAATATCTACATCAGAGCATAAAACATTGCTTTTGAAACATCACGTATCAACGTTAAAAATGTTATGCTTACTCTATCTCTCCAGTCCATAATTTCCTTAACCAATATCCTCTACAAGAAAATAGTAATCTCATATTTAATCTCTAGTCTTCTGCATTAATAATTCTAGAATACTTTATTGAAGTCTCAACTAATTCAGAGGTCATCCATAAAAAGAACTACGGTGTGTAATCTCTATCATATAATGTCATGGACTATTTAATTTGCTAAAATATTATCATAAATAATTTTCTTCCAAAATTAATCTTCAATAAACCTCAAACATTCATATAGTCAATCCTGTTGATAACATGTACATTAGTAAAATATCCTTCACTTAAAAAAGTTACTATAGAGATCTCACATGTGACCTTACAAAATCCTGTTTTTTTAACCTTGTATAATTCTCAAACTTGTTTATTAAAAATCCATAACCATCATTACACTTCTCTTGAGCTACATATCATTTACCTACTCCTCCTTAAACTTTTTCTCCAAGAAAAATAATATAATCACACAATTAACCTCTTGTCACAAAAGTTTTTTATTATCAGCTAGTCCATTACACATAAATAATGAGGTACAGATTGCCTTTTGCTTCGGGTAATAAAAGTTTGGGTTTCATAGACTCCTAAATAGCCTAGTCATAATCATAACAAATCTATCCTAAGATAATATACTAAAAGAGAATCTTATACTTACTTGGAGAACTTGAAACTGACATATGGCGATGTGTATTGGAAACAAAAATTGCTCTGATACCATGACTGTAATGCCCCCATACGGGTGCCATAGGAGGCTTTGCTTTTACCGTTAAACTTAATAATTACCGATAAGAAGTTTGAAATAATCAACAACACTTAGAGAAATATCCTAGAAACACATGCATAAATTTAAATTTTAACTATTTACCGGATTTGCTTCTCTCACCTCGGTTAGCCCGACGAAACACCTAAGGCATTCAACTAACCGACCACCTGTAGAAAACTTAGTTTACAAAAATAAATATTTAACAAATACAAACTTACAGATATAACGCAAGCACTCTTAGCGTCTAAACAAACAACTAATTAAGACTAATTACAAAGAAACAAGCTATATAGTATATTCTTTAATAAATAACCTAAGAAATTAAAAATCTAAAATACAAATTATATTCAATAAAAGTTAAAAAAATATCATAAATAGAATCGAGTCTCAAACAAATAAAAATGCAAAACATAATATATTAAATTTTGTTTGAGTTTAAATTCCTTTCATGACGTGACTTCGTTTCTAATCCAACATGCCTTGCACACACCCATCTATCCTTGTTCTCCATCCTAGTCAACTTGCCTCTTATCCTTGCCTGGAACATGATATAAACTAAGTAAGCATAAGCTTATTAAGTACACATTACTATCTCACAGCATAAAAGATTTCATAAAAATCATTACATAATATCGCAATCATAATCAGAGTGGTGCACGAAGCAAATATTTATATAGAACACATCTTTTTATTTAAAACTTCTATATTAAAACATTATTCATTTTATCTTTGGAGTCCCAAGTGTTGCACCATAAACATAAACATTATAGGTGCACTGTCATGAGAGGAGTGGGGTAGCTAGTCCCAAACCAAACATGACAAGTCTAAGCTTTAGGACGTCATAAACATAATCATCGAGTGTGCAACACTTAATTAAGTGATACATATATATATATATATATATATACATATACTTTTAACATACATCATCATTAAAACATTCGTTAAACATTCTTGTTGCAACAAGAGTTTTCATGAGAAAACAATATGTAAAAACAAACTTAAAAATTATCATCAAACATGTTCTCAAAACTTTTTCATAAACTTTTATTATGTTGTAAGTGAGAATATGCGTAGTTATCTTGCTTACATACTACATCTTAACTTGGGTGATGTTGCTGCTATTCTCAGTGTACTTGCCTTTTGGAGTATTTAGGTCAATAATTCATAAAATACATAAAATTAATATTCCTCTTCATGATATCATTTAATACCATATTACATCATTATATATCATTCTTGACAAAACAAAGCATCTTTAAGTCACAAACATGCACTCAAAGTCAAGAAACATAACGATAGAAAACTTGACCTTTAATGACTTGGAGAAATTAATCTCAACTTATAACCATAAATAAAGTGTAAGAATTATTCCTTAACATAGCTAACATACACAAACATAATTCAAATTTTCTTCTATTGAAAATATTAATCCAAAATACCTTTTTCTAATTTTTAAATCATTCAAGTAAATCTGCCAATAATAAAAACTGCCCGACCTTTAAGAATTTATAACCCTATATCTTTCAATTCACATTCAATTAGTGCATGAAAGTTTGCAGCAATAAAGTTAATATATATATATATATATATATATAAAATACCTAAATTTTTCTTTAGCCATAAAATTTTCATTTGATAATTTAAATAAATCATATATTCAATACCATAAAATTTGCTAGCAAAGTCTGG
Organism: Artocarpus hirsutus; assembly: GCA_946598075.1. Classification (NCBI taxonomy): domain Eukaryota; kingdom Viridiplantae; phylum Streptophyta; class Magnoliopsida; order Rosales; family Moraceae; genus Artocarpus; species Artocarpus hirsutus. The sequence goes on from CAMOHE010044874.1 coordinate 42,172, forward strand.
CAGTGAGCAATCCCAATTAAAAGTTATGTATTAAATTATTTATGCTATAAAATAATTTGTAAAAATTATTACATATAATAGACACATAAATAATAATATATACAAAAGTTAGCTTCAAACAAATTTAGAGTAATTCAATATACACGTTCGAATTCAAAGTTAATATTAACATCAAACAGGCTAAACAGCAAATCTGTTCCATTCAAACTTTTTTATAAAATCAAATATAAATGATATGCTTCTAAAATTTCAATGTGACATGCTTAACATATGAATATATGTTAGAAAAATAATAAATCATGCAAAAAATATTTAAAAATATGATTTATCATCTCATAAAGTACATAGAGCATATCAGACAGACATTTATAACCACTGCGTACTTTTCAATCAACGAATTTTATCTTGAAAGATAATAAGGATATGAAGCTAAAACTTTATAGACATTTAGTTAATATATCAACAATGATTCATAATTTTTTAAAGAATTAAAAGACATTTTTTTGCATCATAAAATGGAATGTACAATACACAAATACAAATCTGCTAGCAATTAAAATTTGGTGAGCAGTGTTTGATTGAAAGCTCATAACCCTAAAAATATTTTGAACAAAAATTTATCAAAAATTCTAGAAATTTCTAACATATATATACACATCAAATCCAAAAATCATAGCAAAATAAAATCATTTGATTTCAAAATGTTACCAACTAGCTTACCGATAAACCGAAAACTCTAGAATTCTCTTATCACACTCCAACAACAAAACCTTATTTTCTTAAAATTTCATGATATCATATGAACATAAATGTTTTCAACCATAAAGTAACATTGTTGTAATCAAAGTAATAGAAAAAATAATTTATTTTTCATAAAAAGATACATGCATACACATTTACAATCATAAAAGAACAATTTTCTAACAAGTTTATCACAAAGCAATATACATCAATCATAAGAATTCAAAACCATGAAAACTTTAAAACATACTTTAAATTCTGTTTTCTTCAACAAATACAAAGACTTGCACACAAAGTCTCCAAAAACAGTTCCTTCTATTTTGGCTTGAAAGAAAATAAGAGTAATGAATTTTTTGAGAGAGAAAATCTTGAAGAAAACAAAACTCCAAACTAATGGCATGTGAGGTTTAAAGAATAAAAGAGTGTATAAAAGCATAGAGGAATATGAGGAAAAATGGAGGCAAGAAAAGGGATAGGAATAACATGTGTGCTTGAAGCCACATATTTATAGCATAAATAAACTTAGTCCTAGTCTAATTAGTTTTTCCCTTTCTTTTTAAATGAGTGTAATCCTAATCCAATTAGATTTTCCTTTTCTTAAATGAGTGTAATCCTAATCTAATTTAATTTCCTTCTTTTTTTTTCTTTTTTTTTCTCCATGGCATGGCTAATTTTTCTCTTTTTTTTTTTTTCGTTGCCTGTTTTAAAAGTAATATATATATATATATATATAATACATAATATATATCTTATATTATATATAACGTATATAATACATATAACATATATAATTCAACATTTAACTTAACGTATATATAATATATAACCTATAATATAATATAATATGATATAATATAATATACTACATAATTATTTATACACAACAATAATATTTACTTTTATGACCCTAAAAATATTAATTTACACATTATTCTCTTAGGCACTTTATATTATCTAATTTCTTAAGGCCATGGTAAAAAATGCTACGCATGTAATTATCATGACATCATTAATATTATAAAAATAAGAAAATATATAATAAAATTCATGTCATTATCAAGAATATAACTCTAGGCATACATTACCTTGGTGCGTTATAAAGATTATAAATTTAGGGCAAGTTGAAAATACTTTAAAAAAACAATATTTCAAACTTATCATCATTTTTTACATGAACAACCCAAAGTTATCGATCCCACATGACCGTCACCTGTGACATTACTAAATAAAAAGTTAATTTACTTACTTAACATAAATAATAATAGCACTAAAATATCACATTCTAACGTTAAATTAACATAAGTTTCCGTAGGAGAAAACAACAAGCGTTACAATTCTCTCTACCTTATAGAAGTTATGTCCTCAAAACTCAAAACAATTGTGGATACTTGGCTCTTATATCATCCTTGCGTTGCCACGTAGCCTCTTCTACCTGATGATTTTGCCATAAAACTTTGACCAAATGAATTTCTTTATTCCTCTCTGTCCTAATCTCATATCTTTTTTCCATGTAGCTTCTTTAATCTTTTGATTTCCCAATCTCTTTGACTAGAGAAATGTCTTTATTCTTTGATATCTTCCTTTTCAACCAAAGACATAGTCTGCTTGTCTTTGTAAATTATACTCCCTTAAACTTGTTATTTTTCTTTTTGGGCAAAAGATATAGACTTGGTATGTACTTCCTTAGCATACGAACATGAAAAATGTTGTGTAAAAATTCAAGGTTTTACATCCTTCCCTCATTCTAAGGATTTTGTCCTTGAAATATGTGTAATAATGAATATGTATAGAAATTTTTAATCCTTTTTCTTAATATTCTTTCTCTTCACATAAAAATTCCTTCAAAAATCATGTCTAATTGAAGTCATCATACATCCAACTTACAATATCATACATAATGTTTGAATTCTCTTCTTGCTTTTTTGTCTATCATTGTTCATAGAAGTATAAATCTAAGTGCAACATTAATTCTCTCTCTTTTCTTCATATCTTACATTCCATGTATGTAAATTTGTCTTTAGTCACATGCCAAAAGAGAATTTTACCCTAGGAAAACGATGGGTGTTACATTACAACCCCGAGAAGATATACCAAAATTTAGGCAACACCTACATCGGTGAGATTTTGAATTTGTAGTTAAGCCTTTTAACAAATGGGTGAAGGGGAAAGTTTCACTAGCCATAACGCATCTGTTGTAGATGTTGAGCTGTCTAGGTAGAGCCGCATTGGCACGGTGGTGTTCATTAGGAATAACAAAGTTGAAGTATCTCTCGTCGACCTTACCCTTAACAAACGCCCTATGAACGTTGTGAGTCCTGCAACAAGATTTGGTCTCCCTCACCTTTGTCAAGATAATCTCACTTGTGTGGGTGGCCAATGGCTCATCCCCTAGTGCAACCGCTCCATAAGATGATGAGCTTTTGAATTTGGGGTCCACCATTATCGAGCAAGGATATTTAGGGTCTGGCACTACAGTAGAGATAGGTATGAGATAGATATGGGGACACCATCCATTAGGTCATCAAAATTGGCCAAGCTATAGCGCCGAAGTCATCAATATCCCTGAAAATGAGATCATTCTCAGGGATAGCCTCATTGTGTTGCAGGGATGTCTTAGTAGTCTCGGTAGCATCTGGGCAAACTTAGGAAGGAAACTCGACCTCTCAACGACCACTAGAAGACAACATGATCTGATATAAAAAAAGGAAAAAATATCAAAAGGATACCCTATATTGAGAGGTCGACCTAGCAATTAAGAATACTATTTGGTACAAAATCGACTATGAATCAAACAGTCGACATAAAACATCTACGGATCTAACAGTCGACTTATCACTAAAAAGCCCAGAATCGAACATTGTGGCCTTAAATCTTTAGAAAACAACAGCGAAGCATCTCAGAATAGCCTAAATTTGTGTGTTTTTGTTGTTTCCTAGTGTTTTACCCTAAATTTAACCTATTCTTATAGAGAAGCAAACCCAAAAATTCAAAGTACATGGTTCAAAGAAAAAAGAACTTGAAAAACTTGAAATAGAAATTTAAAGGTCAGAAATTTGCTGGTTAGTGAGGATTGAGGTTTGGATGCTTGAGATCATTGAATGGCATGAACAATGACATTGATCAGCGACAAGAATGGCCAGAAAAGTTGTAGACATTCACGAAGAGAATTTGGCCTTCAAGATTGAAGAAGAAAAAGAAGGAGTTTGAGAGAGTTTCTAAAAGAGTTTGGAAAGGATTCTAAGAGGTTTCTGAAATTTGGGATCGAATTGAAGCAAAAAGGGTATCAAACCCTTAAGTATTCTTGTGAGAGAGAGATCAGAATCGTCATGCATAGGAACTATTTGATCTAACAGTCAAAGACTAAGGCAACTAAAGATTGCCATTTAATGACCCAATACTTAGACGAAAAATCTCCTTGATGATCTAACGGCCCAAATTGAAACCTCCTTAGATAGATGCGATGCCTGTGCAGGGATATGACAACTATCTAAGTAGACATGATTATTTGCCTGCCTGAGGAGTCAGAGCGTTAGAAACAATCATGACTCCGGTCAAAAGTTTCTTCATAAAGCAATTGTAAGGGACACCTCTCAACTTTTGAGCAATGGGAAATGTGCCATGTGCTTGACTGCTAAGGCATGAAGCAACTAGCCAAGTTAGTCCACTCTCGGGGGTAATTCTTAAGTGAGATCTTGACGACCCAAGGCCCGATGGTGAAATCTATAAAAAGTCCAACTGGCCCATTAATCTCAAAGAGAGTGGAAGTCGAGATGATCAATTTATTTTGCCACTCTCAAATAAGGTCGAGCTTAAACAAGCGTTGTGTCTTCTGTCCGTTATTACACCTACCATTCCAAGAAGAAAAGATAAGAATACGTAAGACCAACAGTCGAGATAGTGTAACTGAAATTAAGACCACTAGCATGGGACTTGATACATTCTCCATGCTTGAAGAGACACCACGCCTAAAGGGAATATGTTGGCATAGAACATGAAGATTCTCGTCCCATTAACAATATTCTAATCACTATTTTAATAATAATGCAGCACTATATAAAGGGGATATCGAGAAGAGGATCACCTTGCTCTCTTCTCCCTCCGAATCTTAGCCACATTATCTCCATATTTCTTTCATTTTTATTTCTAGAAATCTGAGAATGTATTGTATGAACTCTTGATAAGGAAAATACAGTGGGCATAGCTCATTAAGGACTGAACAACTATAAATCCATGTGTCAAATACTTGCTTTCATCATTTTAGTTCATTTTTATTACATTAATCCGTGAGAACCATAAGTGATTGTGAGTATTATTAGTTGATCATTTTCCACCGTCAACAATATATTTAGCATTCATCTCACATATAAAATTATCAATTAAAAAGTGATCGGATTCCGCTTGTAAAGCCATACTTTATTCTTTTGGTGAAATAATTTACCAAAATCTTACATGACCAATGAATGTGATATTTCAATCAACATAAAATATGGACCCAATAGTTAGAGAACAAGATTTGATAATTTTGTTGTTAAAGACCCGTGTGGTAAAATAATTTTATTATTTATAAAATACAGTCTATGGTAAAATAATTTTGTTTCGTTATATAAAACTATTTCTAACATAAGTATCCAGAATTAGCCTACAAATAATCCATGAATTTTACCTTCAATCATATTTTGGTCTTTAATTTTAAAAATGTTTCATTTTAGTTCCTAATATATTAATTTATTGGGTTAAATTCAAAAATTTCCATCAAACTATAGCCGTTGTAACACTTTGCCCCCTAAATTTTTAAAAGTAACAACTGTTCATCTTGAAGTATAAGTCGTTAACAAAAATAGTTATTCTATTTGAATTTTAACGGAAACTTGATAAATAATTTTAAAATGAAGGATATTTTAGTAATCTATTTATCTAAATAGGCACGAAAATTAATTTAAAAAAAGTCGTTATTGATTCTTAAAAAAAAAAATTAAAACCATAATGCCACTTGGATCCCTTTTTTTTTTTTATATAATACCAAATTTTTCTTTAAAATTTTACTAATTTTACATACCCAAAAAGTATTTTGAAATTTTAAAAGTTATAAATACTAGTGAAAACTTCAAAAGCATGAAAGAAATTTAGTAAACCATCTGAGTTTTTTCTTTAAATATTTGTATTATATTCTTTTTTTTTCCACTGGCATCTATCAAATTTAAAATTTCAAAATACTTTTTAGGTGTAAAAAATTAATAAAAGTTGAAGATAATTTCTGTATATTGAAAAAAAGAGGGACCCAAATGGTCTTACAATTTCAATTGATTTATTTTTTAAATCATCAATGAAGACCATTTTTGTTTTAGTTTTAATTTTCATGGTTATTTGGATAAGTAGATTACTAAAAATACCCTTAGTTTTAAATATTTATCAACTTTCTATTAAAATTCTAACAGAATGACCATTTTTGTTAATAGCTCATACTTCAAGGGACTGATATTACATTTTAAAATTTGAGAGCAAAGTGTTACAAGCACTATAGTTCAGGGATTAATTTTTGTAATTAATCCTAATTTGTTTTGAGTGATATTTTCCCTTTTGGATATGTGCATGTGTTTGACGATAAACTATTAGTACTCTCAATTATTCAGTTAATTAAAACAATACACAACCAAAGTTAATTTCTATAAATAGTCTCTTTGGATTTTTCCAATATCGAACCCTAAAGAGGTCCAAAGACATTTACAACAAACTTCATCTATCCAATAATCTTGCAAGTATAACAAGTGCTATAGTTAGGAGGAAAATTTTGTAATTAATCCTAATTTGTTTCAAGTGATATTTTTCCTTTAGGATATGCGCATGTGTTTGACGATAAACTATCAGTACTCTCAACTGTTCAGTAAATTAAAACAATACAACAACCAAAGTTAATTTCTATAAATAGTCTCTTTAGATTTTTCCAATTTCGAATCCTAAAGAGGTCCAAAGACATTTACATCAAACTTCATCTATCCAATAATCTTGCAAGTAAAGAGCTTATGCTTCCATCAAATATTTGACACCTAATTAGGAAGGCTAAAACAGAAACATTATAATAGATTAAATATTAAAATGGGACACTTTAAAAGCCATGAACCAAATTAAAATTGAGAGTAAAAGTTAAGGACCATCCGTATAGGATTAGTCCAAATATCTAGTCATCATTTTACCGCACGTTTTTTTTTTTTTTTTTTTTTTTTTTACTAGATCCATTGTGTGGATCTCATGTAATGTGGAAACACTGAGACAACACAATCACAAATAAAATCATTATTTGGGGATAAATTATTAGGATAATCTTTACGTTGACTCATATATGACATGTGACAAATTAATACGTCGCCTACTTCGATTTGAAATCAATGAGATTCCTTCAGTCCTTAAGTACTGATCAGGTTCATGTTTTAATTAAGAATGCATAATGAAGAGCTGAAATATTCTTTACTTTGGAATGATGGTGTCTGTTAAAACAATATTAGTACAACCATAATATTCCTCATTTTTGAACGTGTAAAATTTTGCAGAATACTCTATGCTGCCTTGTTTATGAAATGATATAGCTTGCCATTGAAGACTGTTAATAATTATTAAAAACAACTTGTGACCAAACATGCTATAATTATAGACACTATAACCAAAAACTTTTTGCTAATTGGTAATTATAACAACTTAATCCAGACCATGCTTAGTTAAGATTCATGTTTATTCTAAAGGAAACCAGCAGTTGCATGTTGTTAATGTTGGTGATGCAGCAGAATGGGAAAAACTCAAGTCAAATCTATAACGGAGAGAAAAACAACTTTAATATTCATATGTGAACATTCAAAACTCTCAATTACAGTAGCAAGTAGGGACATCTACATTTCATTATAATAAAAAAATAACAAAATAACACAAAGACATTTGATATATTAAATACAAAATAATAAACACGTATCAAAAAGTTTTAATATAATTTTAAGATACTAACTCATGTAATCTGAATAATATCATGCATCTTGAAGAACGGAATACCACTTTTCGTAGGGTTAATTTTCTGGAGAATTCGTCATGTGTTTCAACCAAATAATCTTGTACACAATTCTCTTTTCCACAAACTATTATGCGTGTAGGCACACGTTTACTAATTCTTCAATTAACTGGTAGTCTCCTTCCAACTACTAAACTATTTAAGAAAAATTAATCATTAAAGGAGATTATTTAATTGCTCCCTCTCTACTTTGCACTTAGAAAATTTGAAAATAATTGGGGATCCAAAACCTCATTTATATAAGTAGTAGGAGAAGCTAGAGTTAAATATGGAGATTTATTTCTCCTTTATCTGCTCCAGAAAAAGGCCCACCATAGGCCCTTATCATGTGAAATTTGACCACACCCATAGGGTATCTGGGAGTCTACTTTCTCCCAAATAACTCGAAGGCAAATTCAAAGTACTATTTCTATTGTATAATAAGAATTTAGTAACTGTCCAATTAATAGCTTATTTGGAAACATTAGTTTGGTTCAATTCATTCCAATTCAAACCAATTAATTAATAGAGTAGGATGGTAAGATACCGATTCTAATACCAACTATAACGACACTATCTACGTGGTTGTTACTTAGTTACTTAACATATATTTATGTAGATTACTTAATTTTGTAGAATATTTTTTTATAACTATCTTTTTAAAAGGTAACTTTGCTAGTAAATTTCAATTTAAAACTATTTTTACTTTTTGTTGCAATAGAAAAAGTAACGTAATATAAAGGTTTAACAGTTATCTAAAACATACCCAGTACTAAAGTCACACAGTTGTACGTATTATCAAAAGAGTCATAATTATCAAAAACTATGTACGAAAAATAAAGCACGCAGTATCTATTGCTCATAACTCTACTCTAATCGTCCATTGCTTCATCACCATCCATTAAACATTACTTACAGGTTGTTTACCTACAATATACATATTCTTGAATGAGCTTTTGCTCAACAACTAGGAATAATAACTTGCAAAACATTTGAGTAATAATAATAAAAATGCATGTACCGATTATGCTTAGTTATGATCTTATTTTATTATTTGTCGATCCCCAATAGTCATACCGGTTGCGTGCAGTCAGTAGGAGGTTAGGGTTTGCAAAGTCCTAACAACTCTGTGACCTAATTTAATTTATCTTTTATTTTTAAATCTTAAGCCTCCCACAGGTCAAGAGGTTGGTACGATCTCTTAGTTAGTTTGTCCTTAGAAGTTTCACAAATCAATTTAGTAAGCATGCAATATGGCATGGCATAGCATACTATGACTAGAATTTAAACATGCTTATTACTTTTAGAAATTTTTTTTTTCAAATTATTCATACTATAGGTGAAGTTCCTACTTACCTGTTTTAGTGAAGTAGGCTTCCCTATAAATCCTGAATTCTCTTTTTCTCTAATAGAAACAATTATGTACATAACATCCATTAAGAGTGTATAAGAATACTTTATTTTATACTATTTAGATTTTAGCATAAATGTTGGTATTTTGAGCACTATTCCCATTAGTATTTTCCTTCAATCAAAGGAGCATAATAATAATTATTTCTATTACAAGGATTAATTATTTTATTAAATCCTCATGATATATAATTTTTCCTTAATTGCCATTAATTCATGTTAAAATTGATAATTAATTAAAAACAATTAATTAATTATCTATCGTCCCTCGGTCTATATGACCTCAATCAATTAAATTAGACATTTCTTAAATTTTATGATTCTTGATGTCCTATACACTATATTGTGGAAACTAAGACACAAGCGGTCTATTAGGGTAAAACTAGTATTGGGTCTATGCCTAGCATTGTGGTATTAGGACTCTAGCGTATCGGATTTTTAAGATAGTTGTTTTAGTGTCAAATTGAAAAATATTAAAATTTATCCTTAGAAAATTTGATTCATGTAACTTTAAGCTTTGAATAAAAATTGCTTTATAAAATAAAGCTTGAAATCAATAGCCCACTAAATCTTGGGCTTGGATAATCTATTTAGAGTGCTGAAATTTCTTGGTATGTTGAAAAATAGGATTCCGTAGTCAGATGATCTTTGTTTATAAAAACTAGCACTAAAAGATAACTTTTCGGTTAGTTTCAGATAATTATCATGCAACTACTAAATTTTTTGCATCATATACATATACAAACTAAACTAACCAATACATAAATAACTATTACAAACCATTGCCTTATCCAGTCATCAAATCACTCATAAAATTGTAAACTTCAACATTAGCGAATTTAAGGAAAAAATTTAGAATAAAACTTACCCTTGATGATAATTTCTTAGTAGTTGATCTAGTGCCACTAATTTCTCGTTTCCTTCTTCTTGTTTTAAAGCTAAAAACACAAACTTAACCATATAAAAATCTAACCTTGTTTGGCCTTTATACAAAGCTATCTAAGTAAAAATAATTTCTTTTCTTAGCTAGGAAATAAGGACAAAAAGTGTATGAATTACCTTAATCAAAATACTCTAAATCCCCCTCTTTTTCCCTTCTTCTAAAACTTGCTTGATCCTTTTCTTTTTCTTGCTTGGTTTATGATCTTTATGATAAAATTTTTGGAAGGTTTTTGCTTGGAACAAAACCGATTTTCTTGGGCAAGAAATGGGAGAAATTTTTTCTTGGTGAACTTGAGCTTGATTTTGTCTTGAATAGAGGTAATTTAGGAGAAAATGGTGGAAGAAAATATTTGGCAATTCTCTTAAAGGAGGTTTGGTTTTGAGAGCAAAGGGAGAGGAGAAATGAGACCAAAAATGTGTTCTTGAGGTGCAAGTATTTATAGACCCAAACTTAATTAATTGTCCCCCCCTAACTTAAGCTTAATTAAGCTTCTAAGTGACTTTGATAGGTTTAATTTTTGGCTTAGATCTCGTAATGTTGGCTCCATATCTAGGAAGGGGTGGAGTGTGCTTTTATCTTCTTAATTGCCCAAGTATACTCATCATGGTTGTAAGCTTAATTTAAGGATTGTGTCTCGAGACTTTTCTTGCCCCTTAAACAGATAAATCTTTATACTATCAGTAATGACTAATTTAGCTGGTAAGAGATTTTAATATCCGATAGGTCTTTTCTCATTTTTTGAATACAGTGACATGCTAAACACAGTATGAACTGATATCGATATAAGTTTAATCGCTTATTGATTTTTGACTGTGTTGAATCTTGAAATTTATTCTAGGCTTAGTAAAAAGCTATACTTGAATTTTTCAATATCTAGACTCAATAGTGACAGTTTTTGACAGTATCACTTTCCAGGTTCGTGTAGCATTTTCTACCAAAATTGCTACTCGTATAGTTCTGATTTTAAATTAATTGACAATTAAGGACCTAATATGCATTAGAGTGCTTCTCGGTACACTATTAACTTCACACTGCACTCGAAAATTATTATATTTAAATTTCTCAAGTTATTTACGGATTGAAATTTCGCCCATTTTAAGTCACGGTAAAATTTATCAATCAATTTCTTAAATCACAAAAGTTAATAAATTTAACTTTTACAATTTACTATAGAATTTAGGAATATTTATATTAATTTTGTAAATCCTTTAGTCACAAAAATTAATACATGCATCTCTAGGAAAATCCAAGATTTAAATATGTAAATTATATTATTTAATTATATGATTTTCTCGATCATTACATCTCCTTCCTCTTGGTCATATCTTAGCTCCCACCTTCAGTTTTAACCCTTACCTACTTCATGTCTAGAGTTTTGAGCTAATGACAAGCTCACATGGAGGAGGTTGCGATATGACTAGGTGCAAGTTGTCCCTCAACCAAATGGAGCTCACGAAAGAGACTCTCACAAATGGAGCTAATGACAAGCTCACATATAGCATGTTAGAAGAGACAATCGATCAGTGAATAGTGTCCAATCCTCTGCGACTTTTTAGTTGAACTATGGTAACCAAACTGTTATGACTCGAACCCAGAGAACGTGATTATTGGGGTTTGAATAAAAACATTAAAAGAAATGCAATTTATTAAAATAATTTAAGAACAATTTGTTGTAATTGGTGTTTATATAGCAAAGTGTAAATTCCACAAGATCATTATAGGATATAAAGTATTTCATTATTAATAAAATAAATTCATTTTATTCTTTTACACGTATATCTTGTTGAATATATGAATATATACAAATATCATAAAGGTTCCAATACTTGTAAAAGTACATAATCATGTGTTTGAAGTGTTCATAATACAAATGATGTGATTATGTGTATATAGTATAAACTTTGGTTTACAATCAATAGATAAAGCTAGACACTTTATCTTGCATAAGATTATGATGTTGTTTATTCCCAGCTTGATGGAATGATCTTATTCAGATTATGGTAATGAGATGATTACTAGATAGAGACATCAATGTGTTTAAAATACATTAAACCTGGACCAAGTTAGAATTTAAGTTATTGTATAATTCTGTAACAAGAAATTAAAATTCTATCACTTTGATCATTTTATGAATCTTACCTTTATCTTGAGGTGATTACTAGACTCATATCTATGCATTATGTCTTTTGATTGTTAACGAGTAGGATTTATAAATGCATAATCAATAACTCGATACATTGAAAACATAATATTATAGGTAGCTGGGGACATTACTTATAGATATAGAATTCATAGCTCCTATTGGATAGGATGATGAAATCCCATGAGTATTAATTCTGAAACTTGGGTGAAAAGTACTCGCTATTTGATATATGATATCAAATATTACCCAATTCCTTATTTATGATTTGTTCATAAATTGGTCGCCCATTAGAGAATTAACAAAACTCAGGGACAAAGAAGTAATTAGAGAGATTGTATGGAAATCTATAAACCTAGCTTTAAGTATGAATATTATTGTGGAGGGTATTATCATAAGATAAACGATTATATCAAGTGATGATCTTGTTGATGAAATTTTATGTTTAAGGCTCCATATAATTTTTTTTATATAATTTAAGAGTGCAACATCGATTTCTGATAGTGGCAGAAATAGGAGTTAATAATTATTATTCATTTAATTATGGGATAATTAAATTATAAATAATTATTGGAGCTTTTATATATATCCATTGGGTCTCCTTGCTAACTCCAAACTCCATAATATCTTTTTAGATAAATCAATAGAAATTTTCTTGGTTTGTTTTGTCTATAGGAGCAAAATGGTAATTTCGTAACTACAATACATGTAGACTATGTGTAGCACCATACACTGGAACTCTTAGAGTCTAATTGGCTCTACATCCATGATTTAAGAGACAAATATCTTATATGATCTTCATGTAATCTATTCATTATTTTGGTGCAGATAAATATCTTTTTCAAGAGTTAAAATAGATACTACAAATAATTATTTGAATTATGAGATAATTTAAATAATTAACAAAATCATGGAAGATATTTTTTTAAAAGTTAAAATAAATAATATCTCAGTTTGAACTTAAATCAGATTTTAGAAAGATACTAGATGAATATATGATTACATAGTTGGAGGTAATCATGACACGTGTCATATCACCATTGGAAGCTAATGATCAAGCTTGCCACTAGTGAGAGTTGGCATGATCTACAGAGAATCCTTGTGGGATTCTATTTCAACTTCCAAGTTTTTGTGTATAAATAGACCTTAGAGATTCTATTCTCAATAAGTTTTTCTCTAGACTCCATCTAGTGATCTTTAAGCTATCCTGTTTAGAGTTTAAAGAACCTCTATTAAAAAAGGTTAGAATGAGATTTTCCAAGAGATTTCACTAGCTGATCTAAAAAGATGAGAATAACAAAGAAGGTTTGAAAGTTTTGGAACGCTTGTTCATCCAAAACTATTGCCAAAATCGTAAGTTTGTGTTTCTGTTTAATTATTATATATAGTATCATAAGAAGGATCTTAAAAGTTTATGAAAAATTTTAAAACCTTATTCCATTATATTTTCAATATTTTTCTAGGTTCAACCCAACACAAATATTTGCACAATAAATAATAAAGTACATTAGTCTTTCATTTTAAAAATATTACACAAAAGTCTAGAAATTTGCAATTTTTCTCAAAACATACAACTCTCTAACAGTGTCGACTAATATAGTTTACTTACACGCGGCATTAAATATATGAGAATAAAATAACAAAATAACAATACAAATTGCCTTCTCTCTTGCAACAACAACATCACTTTATAACTAAATATAGATAACATTGGAGGGAAAAACATGATCACAACACAAGAGTAAAATCTTACCAAAAACAGTAACTTTAACATCACTATAGGTGGTGATTTGTATTAATGGGTCGTGTTCGTGTTGAGTTGAGGCTCAATATATGCACAAGATATCTTAACATTAACAGTGACTTATGACACAAACAACGTAGGAAGGGGGTTAGGAAATCTTGACACTGAGATGACTTGCCATATCATGGGTTAACAAGAACACAACCCCCTTAATCTATGACCTATATAGCATGTAACCTTCGGTTAACCCATAATCCAAAATCAAGTTGTGGCATTTTAGAACTTTAAATTTGCATATTATGCACCAAAATTACATAAAAGTAACATAAAACACATATTTTCTCAAAATTAAATTAGTTTCATACCACAAAACACAATCAATATAGTATAAATTTATTAGCACTATATGTACAAGGACAAAATATTTATAAAAATTAAAATAATAGAATAATAAATTATGGGTCAATTTAGTGTCGAGCAGGGCTTAACATGAATATGACCCATTTTTGGGAGGGTCAATCAGGTTGACACTTAAATGACTTATAACTTATTTTATTGATATTATCTCGTGAAAAATCTTGTTGTGTCGTCATGCAATCAACTCTATTACTAGCCCTAGACATCAACCATAACACAAGATAACAAAATGCAAAAAATATACATATGTGAAATAATCAAAACTGAATTGATACTAAAATACGTAGGGGAAAGCGAGTAATTAGTTTTATAAAAAAGTCTTACAAAATACTTCATTACTTTTATTATAGATCATAAAAACATGTGTATAATTTGATAGTGTAGACTATGAGAGAAGAATTGAACAAGATTGGAATTTAATAATGAAAATTATGTCATTGATTTCACCACTTACTTTTCTTTTTTACAAATCAACATAATATAAGCCTAAATCACTCGGGTTTGTAGAGTACATCTGACTGAATTTTAAGGACTTGTCTTCAAAATTATCCTCTATGTAACTTAATCTCTGAGGTTCTTCGCAAGACTCAACTGTGGAGAGGCATACACTTAGTGACAGTGTTTCAAAACCATTTGTATTTAGAATTTGTTTTTTCGAGTTCGAATCCATTTCTAAACGCCTTTTTCAAAAACCATGATTCATGAACTCACATTTTTAGGAAGGTTTATATATATAATCTATCTTTTTCTATATATATATATATATATATATGCTTGTGTTTAAACTTATTATTCAGTCTAAATATTGATAAAAAAAAAAATTTGAACCAAATGGTGAAGTCTTTAAAACTTGTTGGAAAAAAAGAAATGGATGTAAATTTATGCTAAATAACGCAAAACTTAAGACATAGATATACTTAGTCCAATATCTATAAAAACAACAAATTTTCAAATCCTGCGAACTTGTAGAATCAAAGTGATTGGTAAATATGGAAAGTTATCCTAACTGGCCAAGATAAGCATCATGAGATCATGTCTAAAGCGCTAATTTTACAACCTCTATAAGACCTTAATCCAAGCTCTTATTGATTTCATCCAAGTATGACTTACCAATTTTCTAGAATATGTCACTGATATCCTAGATTTGGTTTAGCACTCCATATTAATAAAATGTAAGGGGGTTGCCTAGACAAGAAGGAATTAATAATCAGAACACTTAACCCCTCCAATCTTTTAAGTGAAATTATAGAAGGATGATCAATCCCTTATAATGAACATTTTGCTCCCAAATCCATCTAGTTAAGTTCACTTAGAAGGATTTAAAACATTTCCAAACATAAGAGTCAATCTACACATCAATTTGGGAGAAAAATGAAACCTTTATGACTTCAAGTTACATCTAGTCCACCGGTGAGTTGCATCCAGCTTGCGCAACAAGGGGGCAAAGAGTAATCTGATGGTTTTCCTATTTTTCATCAAACTTGTAAAATTAGCTTAAAATCACTTACTTATTGGAATTGAGCATATGATATCTTAGTAGAGAGCTCTAAATGTCTAGATTTAAGATATCTAATCCTTTCTCCAGAATTAATTTTTAATTGCACGTAGAATTTAATCAAAGGGATGCTGCTCAAAAGGGGGCAATTTTATTGATTTTAACTAAACTTACAAATTATATAACTTAAGCTATCAAAATCCTTTTTCAAATGATTCAAAAACCAAAATGTTACTTGAGAAGTCTAATTTGAGTTAGAATTAATGTCTAGATTCAAATTTTAATACAAATTCAAAATCTTAGAATAATTATAGGATAATTATAATTCGCATCATCAAACTCATAACCAAATTTCTTCGAATCTGAAAGCATGCTTCCAAATCACTATGTTATTCTATATTTAAGTTATAATAAGATCAACTAGGGTCCTATACTCTTATAAAAAGAACCTCCATCAAAACAAGGAGTTTATAGCCTAAATTCTAATTTTTTCATTTCATTGATATTTTAACCAACATCATTCATGCATGAATGCTTAACCTTTAAGTATTGACTTTCTAATTTATGGTGTTTCCCATGCAACTCTCTACTCATATAAGAAATAAACCCAAACATGAACTTGAAGAATATAACCTTGGAAAAACTAAAATACTTCAATCATTTAAACCTAAGCATAGTTCACCTTTACCTCATGAAAAATATGTTGGAGAATTTCTAAACTAAAGAATCACATAAAGGATTTTAAGTGTTATCTTTAACAAGAAAACTAAGACTTTTACAATTACCATTGAATATCAAGCCCATAACACATTCTTTTCAAAATTTGTATGAACAAATTATTCCAAAATCATCAAAATCATACTAAGGTTTGAATATGTAAAGCAAGCAAAAGACTTCTTATACCAAGAATTAGGATTTTTCTTTAAAATCTGATAAATAACAAAATATATGACCAATAGAAACTAAAACAATGGTAAAAACACATATCAGTAACAAATTTTTAAATTCAAGAAAGGAAAAGAAAACTCTACCTCAAGCTTTTGAAATCCTCAAGTAATTCTCTAAATACCAAGGCTAACAAGGTATAATAAACACAAAATCAAGGACGGAAACTCAGATTTGACACATGTATGGAATTTTATAAACTTTAAGAGCTACTAACCCTACCTTAATCTCTTAAAATCTCTTTGAATCTTTCTTTTGATCTTGAAACCATCACCATACTAGGATTATGCAAGGAAATAGAGTGAAACCTTTCATTTTGAAGCTTGAACAACCCCTCTTATGGAAGACTTAAAAAAACCATAAGAAAGGTAGAGAGAGACAGAGAAAGAGAGCGTAAGAGAAAGAGAGGAAGACGGATATTGTTGTGAAAAGAAAGGGGAAGGGAAAAGAAAGACAGGAAAAAAAAGACAAGAAAAGAAAAGGGAAAATAAGGGAATTGAGCCTTTCCTACTGTGCCTAATCTTACTAGTGGGTCTCTTGTTAGTTTTTAATAAGGTAACATGCTTGATGGAGCCATAATATAATTTTATATAATTAATCTCCAATATAATCCACCAAAAAATCAAATTCTTAAACTCATCAACTAACATACTTGGTAAAAATAAAATTAATAAAAACCCTCTTTAGATATTTGGAGATCAAAGAAATTAGATCATCCCTAATAGTCTTTCTAAATGTAACCAAATTAAATAGCATTCACCAAAATTTATAAGGAGTTTATTTGCGACATTTTTTAATAGTCAGGGTCAAACTATAATTTCTACAAATAAATCTAGATCACAAAAAAATCATACTACGCTAAATAAATTAGTTTGAGATTATCTTCTAATCCTAAATTAATTGACGTAGTTATGAAATTAATTATTTGAGTTGCTCCACAAACGGTCAGCCAGACAAATAAGTTCAGTATTGTAACGACCCCATTTATTTGGTTATTACTTAAATACATAATCTTATAGTTATACATATCTTATCAGAAAGTACTTAAATTTATGAAGTAATTGTTTTTCTAAAAAATTATAATAATAATTGCTTAACACAGTTTCTTTTACAATATTTCTTAATTTAAAAAAAACCTTTAAAACATTTCTAAATTGAATATTGTTTTTATCTTATTGAAACTTACATATATTTTTTGCAACATAAAAGTGTAATTGTTGCAGCTTATTAATCTTGAAACTGTATAGAGCAAGGTTATATGACTGCAATCTTGGTCTCCAAAACATATTTATGTAATTCTATTTGAACCTTTATGCATGCCTAAGTTATTACATGTTATGGAAATTACATTTGGGTAAACGATATCTATTCCAATCTCTACCATTCATCCATTGCTCACCATTGCCCGTCAAGCGTTGCTAACATTACCTATAACATGAATATATTTAAATGAGCTTTTAGTCAGCAAGTAGGAAATTATACTTGCAAAACAATAATTAAAAACATTTAATAAAAATATGCACGAGCCATTTATGCTTTCTTATGAACTTCTTTTATACTTAATCATAAAAGCCTTATTTTGCATATGGGCTTGAGTATTTGTACCGATTAGGTACGATCCTCAGAAGGTTAGGTAGGGTTCACAATGTCCCCAATAACTCCAAGTATCATAATCCTAAACATAACTTAATGCTTCCCCATAGGTCGGGAGGTCTTTAATCCTCCTCGTAGGTCAAAGGTTGGTATGCCACTTTTAACTTATTTTATTCATTTAACTTATCTTATTGTATGTTTGTAATGTGACATGTTACTACATAGGATCAAATAACATAAAACATAGCCATACTTAACTGAAGGTGGGTATGCAGTATAATTTAATACTGTATAAATCACATATAACATAAAACATAATGTAAGCATGGCATGGCTTAAACATAACAAAACAAATATATAGCATAATTTAACTTAGCATATCATGATGTGACATAACATGATGTGGCATAACATGGTATGTCATGGCGTAATATGACACAACATGTCATAACATAGCATGGCGTGTAATGTATCACCCAAAGTGATTCTTTAAACGCGGACTATGTAGTATAGAAAGGTCGTCATATCCATAAGGAGGTGAGTTTTTGAAAGATTGAAAATTTTTGGTTTAAAATAAAAAGGGATTTTTGAAAAGAAAACTTAAAGGAAAACAAATATTTTTGAGGATTTTAAGATAAGATTTTAAAACATAAAATTAAAATAATAAAGTTTCAAAAATCCCTTGTATGTTTCATAATTAGTATGGAATTTTAACTCTAAATAAATTATAAAACATTTGATTTATTATATATTTTCTTGTCAATTGCAAGCACTTTTACTAATTTTATAAGTTAACCTAAGGCGACAATATAGCATACTATAATGCAGTGAGGCTTTTCCTATAAAAAGTAGCAAAATAATCATCTCTTACAAATGATTTAGTGCATTAAATATGAAAATTATAACCGTTGTCATTACAATTATAATTAACATAATTTTGAGATAGAAAAAATAATAATAAATCAAAATTATTATATTTAAATAGAATAAATTATTGCATTAATGCTAGCAGAACCTCGTCTTATTAAATAGTTTAAGAATACACTATACCATCTTTTAGCAACAATAAATTAACCATTACCAAGTATTTACTATGCCAGTTCATGTCTATAATGCAACAAAAACTCAACTTAATAAACATGCATGATTTTAATATTATTAATACTAATTATGCATTACAACTAAATTACATAAAGAAAGTATGACTAAATTTATATAAGAATTAGGCAACATAACAACATTAACAATAATTACTAAAAACTTTAAAAATATAATTTATTCCATAAAAGTATAAGCATTACAAAGTAGATATAAAGTTAAAAACCATACCGAGTACTATACAAACAAGATCATCTATTTACCTTACCAAACTTTTTACACTAATTTAGGCATTATTTTATCTTTTTTAGTGGAGTTGGAGGAGTATCCTAACAAGAACTTCTCTCAAAAGGAGGTATTATTGATTCAAAAGCTCAGTAGTTGAAAAGAAAGCAAGAAAATAGGCCAAAAAGCAGCAGGGGTAAGGAGGGGGTATATATAGTACAAATTTTTTACTATTCAAATATTTATTATTATTATTATTACATTTTATTTTTTTTTTCTCTTTCGGTTGCATTTGAATAAGATGCAATTAAAAGAATGAAATTTTCTTCGTTCTCTATGCTGATCCGCACTTAGCACTATGCGTGTAAGTTTGTGATCTAGTGCGGCTTGCTTAAGGGATGAACGAACATGTGCCTCTAGATTCACTGACTTGGACTGATGAGACAGCACAAATTGAAGTCCGAAAGGCCATTTTCACTTTGAATAAGAGATTTGACGGCTGATTTGATGGCTTCAAAGGCATGCTCATGTGGAGAAGGCCACACCGAATCTAAAGCTTAATCTGAGGTAGCTGAAGACACGTGTATGGCCAGGATCCATCTAGAGGCGCAATTGAATAGTTGTGAATGCACCACATGTCATTTCTTTTAAATTTTGAATTTCATTTTATTTCTTGTGTGTTTTAGGCCCCTTTTTGGCCTTTTTACACCATTTTGCTCCATTTTTCCTCTAGATCTTAAATCTAAAGTTAAAAAACACACTAAAATTAATTATTTTACAGATAAAATTTTACAATAATTTTTTAAATATTTAATTTACAATAAAACGTATAAAAATAATTACAAACTTCTAAAATTTCAGCCTCTTTTGGTTTGACACAAATATGATTTTTAAAACTTAGAAATATTTTTAAAAATTACTAGAAATATTATAAAACATATTTACAAACTAAAAAATTATTTACAAACATTTTAAGTTTCAATATAAAATCACATTACATTATTTTTACAATTTTGATTATTTTCAAACTAAACACATATTTAACATACCGAAATAATTCTAAAAATTACCAAAAATATTAGTATATATAAAAACACAGTAAAAATATATTATTAGACACATTTACACACTAAGACACAAAAGTACTTATTAAAACAAAAATGCTATTTATTAGAAGATTAACAAGAAATAAAAGTATAAATAAATAATTTAAGCCTTGTAAAATATATACTTTTATAGTCTCATCAGCACGACATAACACAAATTATGCATTTCATAATTTCATAACTCATAATAATAACATTTTAGTTTGAAAACCATGGTTTTTAAATTATAGGCGAGATTCTTACTTACTCAGATACCAAGCTAAACAGTTGTAGTTGCACTTCGTCAATCCTATAGTCTTGGAAGCATCTACAAGAATGGTCCTACAAGGATAGTGGATCGCTAAGAATTGTTCCTTGAGATTTCCAAAACAATGGAAAGCTCATTCTGGACTTCCTTCCTCCAGTCTGCCTCGTCTCAATTCGCGTGCAAATGATACCGGATCGTTTCTAGCGAAGTAGAATTAGTCTGGATGAAAGGACCATTGCACTCATATGTCAAAATGAGTTAAGAACTGGTCTTAGATTGCCAATTGAATTTTGGGAGCATGAAACTTGAGAGTCATCGAGACTGGCCACCCATGGCGACACTGGGAGTACGGCAACTTCAGTGACCAGACAGTGGTGGTGCTTCAGCTTTTGGTAGTTTTCGACCTCGTAAGTTCATTGGTGGAGTCAATTTGACTCAATTCGTTACCTAACAA
Source organism: Artocarpus hirsutus (assembly GCA_946598075.1). NCBI lineage: Eukaryota > Viridiplantae > Streptophyta > Magnoliopsida > Rosales > Moraceae > Artocarpus > Artocarpus hirsutus. The sequence goes on from CAMOHE010044874.1 coordinate 63,760, forward strand.
CACAGATCTAGTTTGAAAACAGATATGGTTCTTCGTGTTTTGGTAGTAATGGCCTGAAATTAGTCAAGGGCTTTCACTCAGTGGGTCTTTCTGAGTCTTTGGAGTGGCGTGTATGTCACCATCATGTGTTGTGGTAGCTCAAAGTGTACAACGGTGACACACAGTGGCAATGATATTTCCCTATACTTCATCAACTTATGGCAACACTATCGGGGTAAACAAAATCGACGACCACCATGGCAGTTGGTGATTGCGAGCATGGAACTCCAACATTAGTCAGCCTTTTGCTACAATTGATTGGGGTTTTTTATCGTTATCCTCTTTTGAGTCGAGCTATACTTGTTGTGTCCAACACAGCCACTAGAGCAATGGATTTAACGGGGCCGTAATAGGCAGAGATGAGTGACTCCATCAGGGCTATTCTACTTGATATCGTCCGAAAAAAGTGGTGGGACTCTCATGCTATTCTCAATCTATATTTATAGAGACTTAAATCATGTTAATCGGAGCTTAGATGTCGAAGAAATCTCGATTAAAAGTTTGGGTAGTATGCAGCTTCAACCAATGAGTACGGGCTACTCCGATGGAGTTGACATAAGCACAGCATGCCCTTGAACTCAGGTCATGGAGATTTATCCATTGATGTAGGAGATGTTGAAAACTAACGTAGGAATCTTCAACGGCAGTGGTCGTGGTGGAGTAGAAAGATGGAAGAAAGAAAGAGAGAAATGGGTGGCTAATTTTAATTGGTGGTTAGGACTAACTATTGGGTGATTCTTTTGAATCATGTTGTTTTATTCCAACTGGATATTATGAGAAATAAAGTATTGTATTATTAATAAATAATATTTCTTGATATTCTCCATGATATATATATATATATGTTGGCATATATATGTATACAAATAACATCAAGGTTCCAGTACTTATAAAGTTCATAATCGTGTATATGAAGAGTTCATATTATAGAGGATACAATTTTGTGTACTTAATATAAATTTTAGTTTATAATGGATAGATAAAGCTAGACATTTTATCTTACTTAAGATTATGATGTTGTCTATTATTAATTTGGTGGAATGATCTTAACTGGATTATAGTAATGTGATGAATACTAGATAAAGAGATCAGTATGTTTAAAACATATTAAATCTTGACCGAGGTAGAATTTAATTTCTAGTGTAATTCTGCAATGAGAAATTAGAATTCTATCATTATTGATTATTTTAAGGATCATACCTTAATCCTAAAGTGATTGATGGACTCACATCTATTTATTTTGCCTTTTGATTTCCAATGGGTGAGATCTATAAATTCATGATTAAAAAAACTCGGTATATTGGAGGCATAATATTATAGGTGGCTGGGAACACTACTCACAAATATATAATCCACAACTTTTATAAGATAGGATCTAAAGATAATATTCTCATGAGTATTAATGCAAGAACTTAGGCATAGAGAACTTCCTATTTGATATGGTTTATCAAATATTACCCGTGTCTTTGTTTATGAGTTGTTCATAAAAAGGTCACCATGAGAGAATTAATAGAATTGATTTATATCAAATTATATTTGCAATGGTATCCATAACTCAATCTTTTTTAATTGTCTAGTTCGTCATTTCTTACTTTGGTCTCTTGGCAGGATTTCGTACAGCATAAGGAACTAGATGAGATTTCACTTAGAAAGTTCTAACATGTCTCATTGAACATTATATAAAATATTTAAACATTGACACAATACATGATTCCATTTATGCTTTATAATGAACTTCATTTTCATTTTAATTATCTTGAACTATAGGTGCAAGTGTATGTATCGAATGCATAAGACCATCAAACACCTAGATCGTAACTTAACTTAACTTAACTTAACTTAACTTGATCATTTTCTTAGACTGGGATCCATGCTTATTTATCCTCTCCTAATTTTGGAGGTTTAAACTTCACATAAATACCTCTCCTTAACTCAAGATGTTAGTGCAACACTTCTTTATCTTGTCTTTTTAGTTCAAATTACCAACCATGTAGTCCTAATGAACATGCTTCATCTCATGATGTCACATTTAACTTTATAACAGGTCAAACATTCATCATTTCTTGGTAGGCATAACAAATGCAAACATTTTTCAATCAAACTTCAGGCATTGAAAATCATATCCTCATGCCATAGGTGAGGTTAGAACTTACTTGGTCCTTGTGCTCATGTTTCCAACTAATCTTTCTCCTTTATAAGTAGGCTCTATATTAAACCTAGATTGTTAGTTTTGTTTTATACTTTTAACTTTGACAAACTATTGTTGAATCTTACGTTCTTTTATATGGTTTTGTACTTATCATAATATAGAATATTTTTCGTTTAAAGGCTTTAAGCCAATACAAAAGGGTTCGATGCTTATTTTCTTTTTATTTCAAAAGATTTGTAATTGAATTTTGTAAACTTCGTAACTTAAAATCCATATAGAATTATCAAAAATCTCTTTTCACTAACCTTAGTAGTTTCAATGAGAACTTCGGCTTTCATGTTTTAAATTCTTCCGAAATCAAACATTTTAAAGATGTCTTGACTAATTTCTTAAATGATAGATTTAAAAACCTTGTTCTTCTACTTGATTCATGTAAAATTTAGGGAAAATTTTTTCACAAAAGTTGTTTGTTTTGATGATTTTAATAAAACTTATGTTAAGCTTGAAAACTAATTCAACCTCTAAGTATCTCAAAAGCATAAATCTTTGAAATATGTTTTACTTTTTGTTACAACAAAAAATGCAATGGTTTAGCTTATTAAACTTATTTTTTTCTTATTTACACTTCAACTTTGATCTTTTAAATATATCATCATATGCATAATCTATAATACCATTTTATAAATTCCTTTTACATGATGTAGCTCATAACCACCTTTAAAAAATTGTTCTAGATTCTATTTTGGTTTCTACTGTAGTTGCATAATCTGCTATAAATTCACTTTTCTTATATATGGAGAACCGTTTCTAGTCTTTCAAACATATCCTTAAATACATAACATAGAAACTAACTAGGTCATATAGATTGTTTTATATTTCAAACTCTATAACAACATATCACATGAAATCACAAACTTTCTTAATTTTGAATTCAAGGGATTTACTTGAAAAATATCCAAAACACTTGTATCTCTTTAACAATCATAAACCTTTAATTCTTCATGAGAAATGGATTCTTAACATACTCTAGTCATATTCAAAACATAATCAATAAAAACCCTAACTTAAAGCTTGAAATTTCAGAAGACATACTTAAGTGAGGTTGTTTACCTCAAAAACTTCTTGGATCTTTTCTAAAGTGTGGCGTCCGGCCCGGGCGTACTCCCTCAAGCTTCCATAGGACCTACCTTGCGGGGCCCCCGGACTTATAGCTCTTATCGGTAGACCATCCTTGCGTCGCCTACTCATCCGTACTGTCCCTTCTAGGGCCCTCTGGCCTCTCAGGGTTTTTCTTTCGCATTCCTCAAGTTCGAACCTCAAACCTCCCTTAAGAGGTTCTTATTTCCTTCCGAGTACCAATTGAGCTACCAAATGTTAGCAATAAAATTCAATTCTAACGTGCCAAAAAAAAACCATATGCATATCAAAATTATACAAACGGAAGCGTGTAAAGATTGTACCTTCGGCCATTGCTACCACTGTGTAGTTTAGTCACTATTGACGAACGATGCACCACCAGTTTTGGTTGCTTCTACCACTCTAACACTCAAAATGATGGTGTATCTACTGGATATGAGAGAGAGGTGATAGGGACCAAACCTTTTGTTCAAAAAACCAAACGTGAAAAACTTTTGCAGGTTCCTGTACTGAAGATATTTCCTCCCATCAAGGATATATAAACAGCAACAAAAAAAATCAGTTACCAAAATTGGTTTAATGGGAAAATGAATAAAGACCATTTATGAAATCTGTTACACAAATAAATTGGTTTCAATTAGCTCAATTGGTACTCGAGAAGGAAATAAGAACCTCTTAAGGAAGGTTTGAGGTTCGAACCCGAGGGACGCGGAAGAAAAACCCTGAGGGCCCAAAGAGCCTTAGAGGGGACAGTATGGATGAGTGGGCGGCACAGGGATGGTCTACCGATAAGAGCCATAAGTCTAGGGGCCCCGCAAGGTAGGTCCTATGGAGGCTTGAGGGAGTACGCCCGGGCCAGACGCCACATAAAGTGGTAAACGTTGTCTCTAGAGATGATTGATGATTAAAACTAATAAAATTTTAAGCTCCAAAGGTGGTCGGTTTAGAGAGAAATGATGGAGGAAAAGTTTTAATTCCTATTAAGCACATGAGTGTTTATAGGCCAAAGCAGGGGCTCAATTACAAATAAAATTTACTAAAATTCCCCCATTGGACCTGGATTTAACCGTTAGAATCATGTGAAATTTTTCATATTTTTGAAAAAGAAAAGTTTGACTTTTCTTTGACTTTTGTAGTTTAAGTTTATACTACGTAAAAGTTTTCTCATACTATTAGTATCCCTCCTACAACCTTCCACATCCTTCCACAACCTTTCATAATTAACCATATTTTTGTACATTATGATTCCTATATTGTATCATTTTATACAATATAATCCCTCTATTATATTTTCGTTGTACAATCTATTACAATAGTCACTTCAACGGTTTTACTTTTTAGCTTACTTTTCCCTCGTTCTATCATCTACCTTTTTATCATAATGTCATCAAACATTTACTTCATGAATATTTGTCACAAAATTTAGACTTAACAAAAATAATTGTGACACTAAAATTGCTCTTTAAACACTTAACAAATTTTTTAGTTCTAACTCATAAAATTTGTTTGCATAAAATATATCATAATTCATAAAGATTTACATACAATCCACATAGATTTCATTATCACTAGATTACAAAAAAAAAAAAAAAAAAAACATAAAATTTTTAAGAAAATTCATTGTTTAGATCTTGTCGTAGTTTAAGATTTAAACTAATGAATTTTTCTTAGATATTAGAGGTGGCAACCAAATGGTTGACCTGACGGATGAGATTAGTACTCTACATGGTATTCTGAGCTTTTTTAAGTTTTGTTTGTTATTTAAGTTTTCTTTTATTCAAATTTCTAATTTTTAATTATTTTATTTGTTTCCTTTTTTAGAGATAAACATAATTCTAAAGTTATAAATAGCTTTGTTTCCTTTATTTAAAGTCTCAATTTTAGATAGGTTTTACTTTTCATTATTCTATTTTTCAATTCTCTATTTATGAGATTGCTAGGTGTAAAGCTAGTTGTTCAGATTATCAATAAAATTTTCAGAGAATTCTCTCAAATTTATGCTTCTAATTTTTTTTTTAATTATGTGGAATCAACTAGCAATTGATGAGTATTCTCTTAGAATTCTAAGTGAATTAGGAGATTTACAGAAGATCTATCTTCTAGTATTCTAACTCAATCATTGGATTTTTTTCTAGTAATCTAATCGAATTAATAGGTTTTAAAAATTTATCCTTTTTTCATATTTTTTTCATACGCTTCGTCTATATCATGACCCACCACTTCATCATCCTCCTCCAAATAACTTTTAGCCTCCAAAGTTCAATATCCTCCAAAGACATTATTGTTAGATTTAGTGTCATAAGGATTCATACTATAGTTTTCGTTCAAAGACATTGTTATATTAATAACAAATAATGCATTTGCTTCATGTTACAATATGTATATTATTTACTTCAAATAGTTAATTGTATAATAAGTGAACCAAAACATAATTGACACTAAATCTTGGATCATATTTTCTTAAAAAAATATATATGTTGAATCGTGTATACATAAGATAAACAAATTTGTGTAATATAATATAGGGTTTATATGAAAAAGATGTGTTGTAGAATAAACAAGTTTTGATAAATTTTAATATTATATAAGTTTGAAAGTACCAATTACAACTTTTACCGAGTTTATGTTTTAGTTTTAGTTTGTTGTAACAAGTTTGTAATAAACATAAAATAGTAAAATGAACACGAGAGATTAATATCGTGGTTTGGTTACCAGCTTTATCTGCAAGACCACGCCCAGACATATGAACAATTCACTAAGTGATAAAAATTACAACTCAATTGGATTTAATCACCTTAAGACTCCCTCTTTAAGTATGATGCCTATGATTCTAACTATCTAATAAACATACTTAGCGAAATCCCTTCAATTTAAGTTGAAATCCCTCCAATAGATTTAAAGTTTTCTCCCAAAAAAAATAAAACCCTTATTCCAAAGAAATAAAATAAATAAAATGCTTTCAAATAATCTCTTTGTAATTATAAGGCTCTCTAGACATAACAAGACCCTTGTGAGACTTTATGTAAATAGAAAAATGTACCAGCTAATGTAATTGATGAAGGCTTTGTGCTTAAACCTGCAAGCACATGGGGTCAAGTTTTAGTATAGGATTTGTAAGTTAGGGTTTGTCGTCTCCCACAAAGATTGAAATTTAAAAACTAGTTAATTATTGCAACTACAATGACCAATCTTTATTTAAGCAATCGGAATTTAAAGGAAAATTATTTAAAGGAAAATAAAACTAATGAATTTAATTAAAACCAAAACATAAACAAACTAAATAATTTACAAAATGGACAATATATGTATAATGTATCAAGCGATTTAATTTAGCTCAATTCTTTCTATGCTCTTCCTATTTCACAATTATTAAATTCATTTCATCTAATTCATTAATCTAAGGTCCTAAATTCACCTCATTACATCTCCTGAGTATCAAATGAGATTATATGCGTAAATACCCAAATTGATATCCCTATCTAACTCGGTTACTGACACATTCATTAAATTCAACCCTTAATTTAATTATCAAGGTATCGATCGCCTCTTCGCCTAAAAAAACCAAGATTTCCAAGTCAATTATCTAAGTGTTCTCAGCCCTCCCGGGTCTCAACAACAACAAAGACTACATTTCCTAAGCAACAATAGAAGAGTCAATCTCTACCAAGTATTGAAATTCATAAATTGCATCAACTAATTTATTGGCCAAATAAGCTAGAAGCATTAAGCATAGAGAAACATAAATGAAAATAAAATGGAAATTCCATCAAAAATCAACAAAATAATCCACACATAATCCAAATCCAACTAAACCAAGCCCTAGAATAAGGAATTTAAACAAACATAGATAAATCCATGACTAATCTCTTCATGAAGTCCATAAAAGTAATTAAATACAAATTTCAATTTAGATTAGGATAGAGAGGAGGGAAGAGGAAACTCTTTGTAGAGATGAGCTTCAAGCCTTGAATCCTCCAAGAATCTATCAAAATTTTCCTAGATATTCAACTTCAAGCTCATCTCTCTAGAATTCTAGGTCTCACTCATGGGTTTCCTCCTCCAAATCCTCCACACTTAGAAAAATAGGGGCTCTAAGGTTTTTAAGAGGTTAGGGACAGTTCCCCATCAATTTTGGGCCATTGAATCAAGAATTTTGGGACAAGATTACCCACAATCTAAAATCAGCATGAGAAGAGGCCAAGAGGGGGCATTAGGGACGTATGGCCACGTTGCTCTCGTTCGCCCCCCTGATGTGTTTTGAGCTAGCATGCAGCCATAGAGAAAAGTCATGCGCAGCCATGATGCCTTTTTTGGACACCATGGTGCAAGGCACTAGGAGTTCCACCATTTTCTGGGGCTTATAGCACCTAAAATAAGCTTACAAATTCCCTTTTTTTGATGCTGTAAAATCCTTAAATCCCTATTCTTTTTAAATTTCGACAAAACAATACCAAAAGTATTAAAAAAAACACACAAAAGCTTGAGGATTTCCACTAGATTTAAGCTTAAGAAAGGCTTGATTTATGAGTAAAATACTCATTCATCAATAATCTTCAAAGCAGCCTACTGGCCAGATTTTGTTGCTGATTCTGTTGTAAAAAATATAGCAACAAATCTGTAAATCTAGAACAAAATCAACTCTCGATAAGATCTTGAAATCTCCAATTAAAGCAGCATGATTCTGGTGGAGATCTTCATGAACCTCGACGAGTTTATTTAGTAAAACAATATCTCTTCTTGCAAATCAAGAAACTCATATAAAATCAACTTACCCAAAGCCAACAAAAGTTGACTTAACCAAATCAATCACATTAACTAATTTTAACAGTTTCCATAAGCACAAGAATTCCTTTCTAACGATACCTTGTTACATATCAAAGTTTCTAATAACAAGTATAGTTTAACTTATCAAAATAGGAAACAAAAATAAGAACAAGTTTCAACCAAAAAATTGTAACTTTCTAAAACTAATTCCTGCAACAAATTAGTCAAAAACCAATTCGCAATCAAATCCTGTAATAGATAAAATAAAGTCAGTTCTAAAATCCCAACAATCTCCCCCTTAGCATTGTTTTGGCAAAATAATGCAAGACTAAGTAAAACTGTTTCAAACTTAAGTAAAACTAAGCAACTTCCCCTGAGTGGTTGATCTAAAACAAAATAAATTTAAAAACAAAAACAAGCACAATAAATTGAAAAAAAAGACTAAACAAAAAAAATAAAACTAAAAAAACATATCCCCTTTTTGACCAAAAAAAATGACCAAAGTGCACATAATCAATCTCGGTAAGAAATTCCATCAATCTCGAAAATAAGAAGATTGTTTTTTTAAACGCAAAAAAATAAAAAATCACGATAGACCCTCTTAATATAAGTGCCAAATTTTTACCCACTCAAAGTTATGATAAAAAATCAAATCTATATTATTTTGAATTGCTTAATCAAATTAAAAATTTTAACATAAACAATGTGTGTGTGTGTGTGTGTTCAAATTTTTTTATAAAAATCCCTTTTTGAATAGATTTAATTTCAACACATTGATTTTCAGAAGATGAAAAACCTATTCAAACTAACATGTTCATCTAGATCACTCCATAGTTTTTTAAAAAAAAAATTTTGAAGGCCTTTCACTTTACCACCAAGGCAGCTCTTTTCTCGTAATAGATTGTCCTATATATATATTGGTAATACATAGGACCAAATTACTCATAGATAGCATAAGTGTAGATAGCTTCCCCTCCTTTTTTATTAAAGACCTGTATATGATTTTTCTAAAACAATATCGATTAGTATGAAGGAATGGATAAAATCCCAAGTCACGAGATAATTCATCATCCTTTAATAATTGTGCCTCAAAATCAATATTCTCAAAGAGACACAAATGAAGGCGTGTTGATTCATATAAAATTTTCAATTCAATCAAAAATCTAGAAATTACAAATTTCAATTTTGAATGTAACTTATTATGGACTATAATCACATAGCACAAATACCAAGGGCTTATCTCAAAGATTCAAAACTTTCTACATCAAGAGCTTTGGTAAAGATATCACCCAATTGTATCTCTGTGGTATTTTGACACTTGTGAGTGTATGTTGGGTGATGTATGGAAGGGTGAACAAATAATAATTATCTAATGATCTTGCACCCATCCATACACAACTATCATTAGCATCAAACACTAACAATTTTGTTTCGTGAATTTCGTAAACAAGTCTTGATCACACAACTGACTTATGCTAATTAAATTTTCTTTTAAACCTTCCACAAGCAACAAATTTTTAAGCCTTGGAAAATCGTTTAAATTTAGTGTTCATTTACCAAGAACACGACCTGTAACACCATCACCAAATGACAAGTCCTCCACCACATTTTCGGTAATTTGACAAAATCTTTTGATTTCCTGTCACATACTTAGAACAACCACCATAAAAATACCAAGCATCAATGGTACAAGCTTTTAAATAAGTATAAGCAACAAAACCTCATAAGTCAGACTTCATTATCAAAATTTTTAGAGGAAAGTTATTAGACAAGTCAATTTTAATTTATCAAAATTTTCAGAGGAAAGTTAATTGGACAAGCCAATTTTAGTTTTAGGTATTCATTTTTTTTATTATATTCTTTCATCTACATACCCTTTTTAAAGTGTTCAAGTACTTAAAACATTTAGGTCTTATATGCCCTAGAAAATTACAATAGTGACATATTAGAACAAATTTGTTTGTTGCAACAGATTTCTTACCTTCACTTTCCTAAGAGTCCTTCTTGCTACTAGAGGTTGCTTTCACAAAGATGGCCTTTCTTGAGATTTCATGACCTTTGTAACCAAGGGCAAAGTGATCACTTCCAGGTCTTTGTTGAGAGAGGAAATGATCTTACTTTATCGTTCTTGAGTTGAGCATTCTTAGATTCTTCTGTATTTACTCTAACTCAATTCTGATTTTAGCAATATTATTCTGATGCTTTGTAGCTAAGATCTCATAATTTGTTGCTATCACTGATAGCTCTTCATTTTCCTTTTTGAGAGTTGTAACTTCCACTTCAAGCCACTTATTGAGTTTCCAAACCACCAACCATATTTGTACATCTTCTTGTAAGCCTCCTTATCTTGTCACAAGTTAGTTCTTCATCGTCACTATCAGATTCTACCTCGAAATATGTGTCATTGAAACTTTTAGCAGATTCTATTGCTTGTTCTGTTACAACCGATTTTGAAACATCAACGTTAGAATTCAATAACTCATGACTCAGAAGTTTATTACTTACAGTGAAGGCCACATAGTTGCTAGTATGTTCTTCTACATCATTTACACTCCCATCACAATCATCATCGCTTCTTATTGATATCATTATCTTGTTCTTCTTTTTGATAGTGTTTGTATGTTTAGATTGAATGTGACCAAAGCCTCACACTCTTAGCATTAGATTCCTTTGTTTTTTTTCTTTTTTTCACATCACTGCAAGGAGAAGAATTTGTTCTTTTGAGGATTTTTATTTTTTAATTCTTAGTGAATTTCCCTTTCTTATTAAACTTCTTTAAATCTTTGTTTAAAATTTTTTGTAAGCTAAGTAAGAGATTCATTTAAATCCTCATCGTCATTAGACTCTTTTTTTTTGTGGAGTCGCCCATATCTACTCGAAACGCAATGCCTTTATCCTTCTTTAAATTCTTGAACTTCAACTATAAGGTCTGAAAAGATCCTTTAAGTTCGTCTAATCTCATTACCTTTAACATCTTTGGCTTCTTCAATGGTAGCGACCTTGTAAGCAAAGCATTTTGGAAGAGATCTCAGAGCCTTCTTTACCAACTTGGAGTTCGAATATTTGTCTCTAATGGCAAAAGCTTCTTTTGAAATGTCACACAACTTTGAATTAAAGTTCACATTGCACTCGTCCTTCTTCATGCACAACTGCTCCAAACAAGTTGTCAAGAATTGTAATTTTTATGACTTCACAACGGTTATTCCTTAATGTACAGTTTGGAGAATGTCCCACGCCTCTTTTGTTGTTACAATTTGAAATTAATTTGAATTGATTGGCGTCCATGACATTAAAAATGGCATTCTAAGCTTCAGAATCGTTGCTAGCAAGCCTATCTTCATCAACAAACCACTTCTCTTCAGGTTTGAGTATGGTCTTTCCTTCAACGTCCTTTGTTGTAGGATGAGTCTAGCCAGTTATAACAGATCACCATACTCTTTCGTCAATATCCTTAATTAAGGCTTTCATGTGAGCCTTCTAGTATAAATAGTTGACATCTTCAAGGTATGGTGGTTTGATCACCAAGCTTCTTTATCTCATAATATTCATGCATGTAAAACAGCTAGTATGCCTAAAATCTCACCAAAGACATGTTAGTGACCTCGCTTTGATACCAATTGAAAGTACCAGTTGTGCTTTTTATTGAGTTTATGTTTAAGTTTGTTGTTTGAATACTCATTCGACTTAAGTTGAAATCTCTTCAACACACAAAATTTTCACCCGAAACCTAAAACTCTTCTCTCGATGAAATATAACAAATGAAAATGCTTACAAATAATCTCTCTATAATTCTGAGGCTCTCTAGACGTAATAAGATCTTGTGAGACTTTATTTAAATAGACAAAATTGGTAGCTAATGTAATCTTCAAAGCAGTCCACTAGTCGGATTTGGTTGCTGATTTTGTTTTAATAAATTTGGCAACGAATATGCAAATCTAGAACAAAATTAACTCTTAATGAAATCTCTAATTAAAGCAGCATGATTCTGATGGAGATTTTCATGAACCTAGACGAGTTTATTTAGCAAAACAACATCTCTTCTTGCAAATCAAGAAACTCATATAAAAGCAACTTACCCAAAACAAACAAAAGTTCACTTAATTAAATCAATCACATTAACTAATCTGTAATAGTTTCCATAAACACAAGAATTCCTTTTAAATAATACCTTGCCGCATATCAAAGATCAATCAATCAAAATTTCTAATAACAAGTATAGCTTGACTTTTTAATACAGGAAACAAAAATAAGAGCAAGTTTCAGCCAAAAAAAACTAAAACTTTCCAAAACTGATTTTTGCAACAAATTAGTCAAAAACCAATTTAAAATCAAATCCTACAATAGACCAAATAATGCCAGTTTTAAAATCCAAAAAAAAAAAATTATAAACAAGTTTCTTATAAAATTATTATACGAATTAGAATAAAAATTTTATACCATAAGAAACTTCAATAAGACTCAATTATGACTGGAATTTCATCATGATTGAAGCACCCTGCATGTTGATCTACAAAATGTAGACACAATAACAAAATATGCATGTAGCAAAAAAAACAATGATAAAACAAAAATAGATAGCCACAAATTGTTCAAAAAGTTTACAATATTTTTGCCATATTACTTGAAATTATATATAAAGCAATGCACTACGAATTTTATAAAATATATATTTTTTATGGTAGTTTTCTTGAAGGTTTGTGCACAGACAAAAATTTTTAAAATTTTTGTGATATTTATGAAATTTTTATTGAAATTTCATAATTTTTAAGACCTAAAAATCTTTTGGTTGCAAATAAAAAAAAACTCTCCCCTATTTTTTTTAAAATTTTTTTAAATGCTAAAAACAATTACATTCAAAAATAATTTGAGACTTTAGAATCATAGAAGTTACAAAAACATGGGAGAAAAACAATAACAAAGGATAGGAACCAAAAAAAAAATGAAAACGGTGTTCCCTTGAAATAGATTGAGGAGCCAATTTTCTGATTTAGAAAATCTTTTCATATAGGGTCCATTTCTTTTTTAGAACAAAAGAAAAGAAAAGAAATGGGTTAATCACCACTTGAGTATTATATTATTTAGAATGTTTGGAACTTTATAGCCTATTAGGAACATTAGAAACAGTATAAAACTCTCACATGTTATAGTTAAAAAAATTAATACAATATAAAACTCTCACATGCTACAGTGTTTATAGTTCTAACCACCATACTAAACACTATTAATTCTAACCTATCAGTTACAAATATAAACAGGGTAAAACTTTCAACAACTTTAATAAAAGATAAAAAGTTGCTATAATATAAACCTCTTACATATTATAGTTTTTAAAACTTAAAATGTCAATTATATCTAAAGTGTTAAACTATGAGAAATACAGCTTGGTGCAGTCAATACAAATTTTGAAAGCCATCCAATAGGAAAAGGGTAGCGTTCAAGAGCTTCCAAAAATTCCTATGCCCATTTGGTAATGTTTTTATTTCACTTTTGGTTTTTGAAAAATGTTAAAAATAAGAATATTTTAAAAAATATACTGAGCCTATTTTGGAGATTGTGTTGAGATTGTGTTTGGTTGATAATTTTTGTCTTTTTTTGAAATAGCTAAAAAAATAAAAAATATGTTTGGCGTAAATGTTTTTGAAAACACCTATAAGCATTTTTGAAAACGCCTATTACAAAAATTTAATTAAGTTTATAATTACATCAAACCAAATCATTATTATTATTATTATTTTGATGATCAATTAACACAATATTACTTTTTTAATGACTTTTATAGCTTAAACTTTTCTTAGTTTAATGTTTAAAATAATTAAAATTATAATGAAATGATGAAATACTTATAAACAAAGTAAAAATTAAAACAATGGAGTCATGCTTTCCTTAATTTATATCGTACTTTATAAATCACACATCATAATGATAAGTATTATACAAACATTAATCTTATAAGTCTATCCTCAGTTAATGATAATGTGTCCACGTTTAATTAGTTAATTGGTTACAAGCCATATATTGCCTGGCAGCAGTCAGCAGTAATAGCACCAAAAATCTTATTTCTTGACCTTCATTATTATGTCGCCGTCTTCGTTGTCTTTGACCCTCAATACAACAACATATTTAGCCGACTTTTGGACCGAATCACAGCATACAAAGAAGGGGCCTAGGGATGCCAAAAATCTTACACATTTTCCTTTGCATAAATCGTTAAAGCAGATGGCAGATAACAGAACAACTTTTATTAAAAAAAATCACAAACTGCAATAAAACATGATTCACACAGAATCAGCGGCACAGCAAGAGCAAGATAACAATATGATAATTCCAATAAGAAAATGAAACCAAACGGGCTTATTATGGTCGCCAAAGTAGAAATCATTTTCGATTCAAGGAGGAGAGAAGATCACAGATGAACAGATGAATACAACAACAGATTTTAGCCAACTTTTAGGTCGAATCACAGCATGCAAAAAAAGGGCCCAGGGATGCCCACAATCTCACACATTTTCCTTTGAATAAATTGTTAGAGGAGATGGCAGATAACAGAACAACATTTAATTCAAAAAAAATCACAGACAACCTTAAACGGGCCCAGGGATTCCCAAAATCTCAGACATCTTGAAAAAAGCAGTCACTAAAGGGGGAGTCCCCCGAATCAAGGAGGAGAGGATATGAGAGTAGACAGGGATGAATATACCTTGGCGATTTAACAGACAACAGCGTCGGAGCAACGAGTGAGAGGAGAGAAAAATCCACCAAAATCCACGAAGAACCCTTGTCTGAACGAGTGAGAGAAGACAGATAGCAATTGACCAAACAAGGATTGACGAGAGTTGAGGAAAATAGGACCGAAGGCAGATCGAGGGGAGAAGAGGAGAGAGAGATCTACCAAAACCCACGAAGAACCCTTGTCTGAACGAGTGAGATAAGAAAGATGGCAACTGACCAAACAGGGATCGACGAGAGGCGAGGAAAATAGCAGAGAAGGCAGATCGAGGGAAGAAGAGGAGATAGATCGTTGAAGAGCACGGGAGATCGGTGGGAGCATCTGAGGTCGTGCCGTCTTCAATAGAGAGAGGGTTAGATCAGAACTGAGAGGAGAAAACGATGCCAATTCGCTTTCTATTCTCACCGTAAATCTGAAAAGAGCCGAGAATTTTTTTCATTTATGTTTTGATATTTTTGGAAACTAAACGTGTTGCCGACAACATTTTTGTTTCTTCCATTTTCAAAACACCAGAACTGTTTTGTAGAATGAAAGAAACGGGCTCTCTGTGTTAAAAAAGAAAAAAGTTTCCAGTCTGTGTGTCAGGAAAAGGCAAAAAATCCTCTTTTAATGCTAGATCCTTGCCCTATTTGGGATTATTGTATCATCACCGCGGCTTTACCATGTTAGAACACGTACCAATCCAGAAGGTTTCCACAAGAAAAAGAAAAATATAAAACAAAAACATTGAAAAAAGAAAAGCAATTACATGCCCACGTGGCA
Source organism: Artocarpus hirsutus (assembly GCA_946598075.1). Classification (NCBI taxonomy): domain Eukaryota; kingdom Viridiplantae; phylum Streptophyta; class Magnoliopsida; order Rosales; family Moraceae; genus Artocarpus; species Artocarpus hirsutus. The sequence continues at coordinate 79,338 of CAMOHE010044874.1, forward strand.
GCGCCAAGTTGCATGCAGAAACAAAAGGCGCCACTTGTATGGACCACAGAACCCGAAGAAAACCACACAATATACAATTCATTCCTTTCCACACCAGTCAGTGGTTTTGAAATTCGGCTTAAACTAAACAGACAGTGGGTTATCAGCAGTGGTTTTACGGTTCGATACTTAAATGGTTTTGCTGGTTTTGGACACCGCCAAAAGAGAACATATTGTGATTACGGTCAGACCCAGATGGCAATCTCGTACTTTCGATCCTATGAAATGGTTTTTCCTGTGACTTTCAGACATTATAAATACCCCCTCTTGTCCAGCGCTGTTCTTCACCACTTACAAGTTACAACGATCAATATCAAAGTCAGATCGGTTCATTTGAGTTCTGAGATTAACAGTTTACTAATTTATAAGTCATAATGTCTTCTACAGCTGGTCAGATCATCAAGTGCAGAGGTCAGCCAGAGCTTTCCTTTCTTGTATGCTATTCCTTTTTTTTTTTTCAACAATCTATCCATTTATTTTTTTCCTCTTTTTGTTTGTGATTTTGCATTTAAGCTTCAAATATCCTGTTGATTTTGGCTTCAAAGTTTTGGCTAGGTTTAGGTTATGTACTACTTGGATTATTGCAATATACCTAGCATGATCTCACTATTTATTTATTTATGTATTTATTTATTTATTTGGGCAATATGACTCTGTTTTAGGCTAGTGAAGCGCTAATCTGTTTGTTTTTTAAGAAAGATCAAATGGGTAATTTGCACTAATTTGAGTGATGTTTATCATTTTTATTTGGGTACATACTTTGTTTGCAAATGTTCTGCTTTTTAATTAATCATATGGCTATGAAACTTCTATATGCAGTAGCTAGAAAAAGAAAAGAGAAGTTTCATAGCTTTTCGTTGAGGGTTTTTTTTTTTAAGACATTCAATTGGATGAATTATATATTAGCAATTTGTGCGATTTAGTGTTGTTGGATTTGTGTGTGCATTTTTCAGCTGCGGTGGCCTGGGAAGCAGGGAAGCCACTGGTGATTGAGGAAGTGGAGGTGGCACCACCACAGGCTAATGAAGTCCGCTTGAAGATTCTCTTCACTGCCCTTTGCCACACTGATGTGTATTTCTGGGAAGCCAAGGTAACAGATTTTTGAATGTAAATAAGTTCTTATTCCAGACTATAATTTGATAGAATTTGGACTTACTTGGCATCCATCTTAAAAGATTAACCCATTAAGTGAGATAGTTAAATATCTTTACGATGTGGCTCGGGTTTCTTTTACCCTTTACACGACTCCATAAGGTGATGCTCCATTTGGTGTTTTGTGTTTGTATCTTAACCATGTGGTGCTCTAGTTTTACAAATTTTTTAGCACTTTGTTAATCCTGTAGAGTGCCACAGAGTGTAATTGGAAAGAATTTTATTGATCTTTAAAATTTAATTGCTTGATTTAGCCAAAGCAAGAAATGATTCTCCCAGTTTATGTCTCTACATTTGTATGTTTTACATTAAACACGAGTTTTTTTTTTTTTCTTTTTTTGATTGTTGGAAGAGGTGTCAAATCTGAGATGGTTTTGTTTACTTTTTTCAGGGACAAAATCCATTGTTTCCCCGCATATTTGGCCACGAGGCTGGAGGGTATGTGTACGACAAATTATTTTGCTTTTCTATCAATTCCGTTTCTTATCATAATTATTCTCCTAGTCGTCAATAAGCAATTGAATTAGATTTTTGACTTATGATTCGAAATGAGTTCATTTCCACAACGAAGACTCAAGTGACAATTGACGGTCTGTACTTGCTATTTTTTTGGCAGAATTGTTGAGAGCGTTGGTGAGGGCGTAACTGAAC
>CAMOHE010044875.1:0-82174 GCA_946598075.1 Artocarpus hirsutus
ATCTTTCAATTCTTTTATAGCCTTTCTCGCATAACTTGGTGCTCCTTCCGATTTCCTACAAATCAAGAATACTTGCAAAGTGCCTTAATCCATGTTCAAAAGGTAACTATACATTTTCTTCCTATCGAACAATAATGGACAGACATAAATTTATAAGCAAATATATGCGTAAATTATGCCTTTCGATCTCCTTTAGATTGCTTCATTGAACTCTATAATTAAAAAAAAAAAAAACGTTTGGTATGTAATGCTCAAGAGACAACAAAGCTTTATGAATAAGTTTTCTCTTACAAATGTTGATTATTGGGCTCTTAATCAACTGGTTATAAATTGACATGTAAGATCTCATAGGTCCCCATGTCAGAATTAACTTGTAAGCTCTATAGTTGACTCATTAATCTGTGATCAGCTGAAAAGTAACACTGATGGTCACTAGATGTGATAATGGCGTTGCACCTTCTTGTGTGAACGATTTCCATTTTTTTTCTTTCTGATTAAAAATAATTATTTGTGTCATGTATTTCATTGTTGTTTAAATAGATCATTATTCATTGCACATAAATTCTGGCGGAATAGAAACCACGATTGGAGGCATCACGTATGAAGGTGACCAAGATGCCGGAGGAGCAGCAAAATTTGTACCTATGAGAGATGACAGACGGGGAATTAGTAGCACTGGGGATTTCTGGGATGTAAACACCACCTCAAATGACTACATAGCTAATAATATATCTGTACTCAAAATGAAGGAATCTGAATTGTATACTAGTGCATGCCTCTCTCCTCTCTCTCTCACTTATTTTGCTCGTTGCTTAGCAAATGGTAATTACACTGCCAAACTTCACTTTTCAGAATTAAATTCAGAGATAATAGATCCTTTTACAGCCTCGGAAGACGAATTTTTTATGTTTACATTCAGGTGCTCAATTTTTTAATTTTTGTATGTGTATAGTCTATATGTTATGTTGGCATGTTTTTATTGGAAAAAGTTTGTTATTGCAGGAGAAATTAGAGTTGAACGGTTTTGACATCAAAAAGGCAGCAGAAGGAGTTGACAAGGTGGTCATTAAGATATTTAATAAAATTCTGGTTAAGAATAATATTCTCGAAATCCGGTTTCATTGGTCTGGGAAAGGAACATTTGGTCCCCTTATATCAGCTATATCTCTGGATTCTGGTAAGCTACAAAAGTTGTTTGTATTGACAGAAGGTCCATTAATATATATTGGGTAAAATTTCTCTCTCTCATTTCTCTCATAGGAACATTTGTTCAACTATCTAACTTATTCCTTGCTTGCACCGACTATCAAGCAAAAAACAAACAGCAACAAACCCAGCTCTATTTTCTAATTGAAGTAGACTAGCAAACTACAAGTTTCAAGGGTAAAAACATAGGAGAAAAAGGAATATATTTTTAATATATTAGTAACTAGTAAAACGTAATATATCTTTATTTATCTAGGTTCTCAACTTTCAAAATCTTCAAAATTAAGATGTGATTTTATATTTTTCCATATATTTGTGGTAGTATGGTGCTAAGGTCAAATGTACTGAATGTAGTTGACCAGCATTTCTTTTGTTCAGAGTTCAAGCCTCCTCATGACAACAAAGGAAAGTTAATCCTCCTTGTTGTTGGAGTTGGCATATTGGTGTTATGCCTCGTTTTTACAACTTTATGTATTCTTTGGTGGAAAGGTTGTTTTGATGGAAGTTCAACAAGGGAACGAGGTACCATTAGCTAAACTCACAAGCTTGAAGTAGTAGATCTTCTTCCTTTTAAGTTCCATTTTAATAATCCCAGTCATTCTCTAACACACATAAATAAATTGTTTTTGGTCTTAAGATTTAGTTTTCTTTTACACTCCAACCACTGTTTTTTTTTTTTTTGACAGAGCTGAGAGAACTGGATCTACAAACTGGTTTTTTCACCTTCAAGCAAATTAAAGCTGCTACCAACAACTTTGACCCCGCAAACAAGATCGGGGAAGGTGGTTTTGGAACCGTGTACAAGGTAATGTGTAGAAGAAAACCTAACATTATCAGAGCAAAAAAAGAAAATCTACCATTATCTCTCCTTTTGCTGTAACGTTTTCGACTCCTTTTTCGCACAAAGCTTATACATATATAGTAGCAAAACTTAATGCAATGCGTTTTTTGTAGGGTACGTTAATGGATGGTACCATAATTGCAGTTAAGCAACTATCTTCCAAATCAAAGCAAGGAAATCGTGAGTTTGTCAATGAAATAGGCATGATTTCTGGTTTGCAACATCCAAATCTTGTTAAACTCTATGGATGTTGCATTGAAGGGAATCAATTATTGTTGGTATATGAATACATGGAAAACAACAGTCTTGCTAGTGCTTTATTTGGTATGCTTCATGCTTCCTTGTTATAAAACAGACCAAAAACAATGGTAGTTCAATTTGAAGAATGCATACAAATTAATTTGTTGATATTGGTCTGTCAAATTTTGTAACAGGTCCAGAAGATGGTACGTTGAAATTGGATTGGCGGAGGAGGCAAAAAATATGTCTAGGCATAGCAAAAGGACTGGCTTTCTTACATGAGGAATCAACATTGAGAGTTGTCCATAGAGACATAAAAGCTACCAATATACTACTTGATAGAGACCTTAACCCTTAGATCTCAGACTTTGGTTTGGCCAAGCTCAACGAAGAGAACACGCATATTAGCACAAGAATTGCTGAAACAATGTGAGCTACGCTTTATTAATTTAAGAACTAACTCATATCATATTCTTTTTTCAATTTCTAGAGGAATAAACAAGGTCTTTGATGCAGAGGATATATGGTGCCGGAATATGCCTTATGGGGTTACTTAACCTATAAGGCAGACGTTTACAGTTTTGGTGTTGTTGCATTGGAAATTGTTGCTGGGAAGAACAACATGAAATATAGACCAAATGAAAATTTTGTATACCTTGTCGATTGGGTAAGAGAGATCACAGGTCAAAATCAACCACTCTATCTTAATTGATTGATTCTATATTTTTTTATGTGCCTGCTTTTTCAGGCCATTGTTTTGCAACAAAAAGGAAATCTAATGGAGCTAGTGGATCCAATTTTGGGGTCTGATTTCAACAAGGAAGAGGCAATTAGAATGATCAAAGTAGCTATATTATGCATTAATCCATCGCCCGCGCTTTGGCCTATCACGTCGACAGTAGTGAGCATGCTCAAGGGGCAAACTGCCGTTCCTGAATTGATTATGGATCCGAGTATTTATAGTGATGGACTAAGGCTTAAAGCTTTAAAAAATAAGTTTACTCAGATTGCAGAACACAGCTCAACTCAATCACAGAGTCTCATTCATTCTTCAGACGCAACACAGGTTGGCTACACTAGTACATCTTCCCATGACATGGATCGACTTTATCTAAATCCTTCTTCATGTGGACTTCTATTTACTCCAAACATAAAAAATTTCAATATAATTAATAATGACAAAAAAAAAAAAAAAAAGCGATTAGTCAAAACTTGAAACCAATCACGGTTGATGTATTTTCTCAACAAACAGATCTGCTTTTCCTTTTTTTTATTTTTTGGATTGATATGGACAGCTAGAAAACAAGGATACTTGGTTGTGGAGGTAGAGTTGTACTACCTTTTCCAACTATTTAATTGAAATAAGTAATTATTAATTAGTTCAATTCTCCCTAACAGATTTTCATGCTTTAACATGTACACAATTTAACAATCTCACAATAAATTAATCATGCTTTAAGAACTTAAAAAATTAGTTCAAACAAAAAATAGAATTTGCCTTGATTTAAAAAAAAAAAAAGTATGGAGAAATATGCGTGTGCAATATTTGATAATTAGATCAATGTTAATAAAAAGCTTGACTTAACATCTTAGGAAAAGGTAATAATGAAATAATTATCAATTGCGAGGCCACCTAAATGCTAAAGGGAAAAAAATTTCTCCTTTGTATTTGAAAATACGCAAACAAAATACCATAAGCGTTTCACAATCTTTTGCAATGGATTATTTGGCAACAAAAAGGAAATAGTAAGGACTTCTGAAAAAATAAAATGAAAGGAACTTTAATGCAATAGTTGGGCCATTGAAGCACAAGGATGTATTAGAAACATGCAAAAACAATAGATTACCAATTGGTACGACCAATTCAGTAATTTGGGCTCTGTTCACTTTAAATCTATGGCGGGAAAAAAAAAGATGGAGACAAAAATCTAAGAAAACATGCAAGCTGCAAACGCACGATAAAGTCATGGATCTAGTTGTTCGACGTAATAGTTTTCTAAACCAAGTTTTTTCAGAAATTATTCTTTGACCATGAAAAATTAATTCAATTTGTTAGATGTTAGAAAGTTGCATAAGATTTTTAATTCATTACTTACATAAATATGAAACTTTTTTATGCCATTTTAATTTCAGGCCCTTGTTTTACAATCAAAAGAGAAATCAGAAATTTGACGGAGTATTAGCTTCACGGATGAAGTCTTTGAGATTTGTTGAATGCATAAAAGAAAAAACAATAATTTTTACGAAAATGTACTTTCTAACCACAAAAACGGTGGCCAGTCTAGAAAGTTTGTACAAAGATGATGGCAAGCAAGCATTAAAAAATATAAAATTAAAAAAAAAAACATAACATAAAATTCTTTTCAATTAAAAAGGGGTATGAATATTATTATCAATTAATTGCAAAAATTCTCCCTTGACTATAACTTTTGTAACAGTGTATCCTAGAAACTGCCAGAGGTAACATGCACTATCTTGATTTATAAAATATGAAAAAAAAAAAACTCATTTTGCTAGAGTTTTTAATAAAAATTGATATATTATTAAGACAGGTATATAAAAAACATAAGTGTTTTTTAACTCTATCATATATAAAACTAATTTGAATTTTAAAATTTTTAATTATTAAGAAAATGAACAAAAAAAACCTTAATTTTTTTTCCAAAATATCACCTTTTTCACTTTTATGTAACCGCATTGCTATAAGCTAATAGTATAATGGTTCACTAAACTTTCAAGAACCCTTATTATATGTGTGATATTGTGTTATTTATATTAAATTTTATAATAGGATTTTTTTTTTATAATGTTCCATAAATCGAGAAACGGTATATTACATTTTAAAGTTTCGAGGTAATAATGTTATGAGAACTATAGTTGACAGAAGTTTTTGTAATTAATTTTATTATTATTTTACATTGGCTACAAGTAAATACACTTTCCAGACAATTTCTTTTGCAACAAAAAGAAAATTTGATCGCAAAATGCGACCTTTTGTGACCAAATTTCGAGTGGTCAAACTTTTTTGGTAGCATATAAGATCTAACTGCAGCCATGTTTTTTTAAACTAAAAACTAGGTCACAAAAAAGTACCTTCAGCAGCCAAAATGGGTTGAGAATATATGTATATATATAGATACACACATCTTTTCCGAGTAGAATCTTCCATTTCAATTGTTTTTTACATAACTAGGCGCAAAATAAAAAATGAGAAAAGAAAAGGAAAGAAGGTAAAATCAAATTCTTACAGGACAAATATTTGCATTACTGTCGAATATTGTTATCTACAAAATCCACATTGGCTTTTATTCCTTTTTTGCACAGACATTGTTCATCTTGTTGTACAAAAACTTCACCTGTACGAGAGGCATTCATGGATTGAAATTAAAACTGAAGGGTATTTCTGCAAATGCCATAGTTGACTTCACTCGGTGGTGTTTAATGATATGATTATGTACTTAAAAGATGTGATTATTGTATTGTGTTGTCTCGACAACTTAAAAATAAATCATTTATTAAACGTGTGTATAAACGTTAGTCAACTCTTAATAAATTATACTTGCATTAGTTTATTTTGTTGTACCCAAGTTCAAATTTTATGGTTATTTATCTGATTAAAAATTGTTGCACAACATTAGCAACCGAATATTTGGTCGCAATTGGTATCTAAGACAAATTTTTGAGGCCGAACTATTGGTTGCAAAAGAACTTTAAGCCACCAAAATTGATTCCAACTAAAATTTGGTTGTAAAAAGTCCTTTATTTTTTAGTCATATTGGTAGCACTACTTCAAAGGGGACCAAATTAAGTTCTTATTGCAACCAAAAAATAAGTAGCAAGAAATAAAAATATTTGGCGAGCAAAATGTTTAGTTGCAAAAGAACTTATTGCGACCAACTATGTGAAAGAAAGCATTCAATTTAGTCGCAAAATAGTCATTTGGTTGCTTTTGACACGAATATTTCGTACTTTAATAACCAAAATATTAATATTTGGTGATTAAAAGATTAGTCACAGAAAATCACTTTTGTTGCGACCAAGCTCCGATCGGAAAAAACTTTAGCAACCAAGTTTTAGTGATCACCTAGTGACCAAAAAAAATGGTCGCAACAAAACTTTCAGTGACCAAAAACATACAGGTTGCTACCAATTTTTGGGTCGCAACGAACTTTTTTCTTGTAGTATATAATTTTGTTAATTAATCAAACAGAGACACAAGCATTGTTTTGTAATCTTTTACACATAAACAAAAGTGAACCGACGCATATGTTTACTATGTAAGATGTGTGAAAGTTTGAGAAAAAAATGTAATTTGATCGACTATTGACGCCAGACAAGACCTGTAGGCTTCGTCCAGTTCGTCAAATTCACACCTAGCCCTGTCTTAAAGTCTAAAGTTTGAATTTCATGGACATTAAAAAATATATTTATATGTAGTGTTGATGTGTATCAGGAATTGTTCAATGAGAACGACAAGGTGAATGATACGGAATAAAAAATTTAAAAAATGGAAGAAAGAAATTGTGGACTCTTGGCGAATACAAGCGGTAGCTTCTAGATATGGAAAAGGTGAGAGAGTAGAAAAGAAAAGAAAAAGAAAACACCCTTTATTCGATATTATACTTATAAAAACATGAAGCGTATTGGTTATATATGGTCAATCATTCGAGGGATCCATCTGCCTCCGAGTAATTTGCTCTGACTACTGATTAGTCTCCCTTATAGCGCGCAGGGCTTTTCTCCACTAAGGAAAAAAAAAAAACATTTTTGTGTTTTGTCAACATATCAAGATATTTTATTGACAAAAATAAACTACGTTCTAAAGCATACGAAGGACCTGTTCTACAATCTTAATTTTTCAATAGAAAATAAGAAAGAAATTTATTTTGATTGGGAGAGTATCCAGTAATTTACAGAATGTTTGTGAGGGCTTTTTAGAAGTTACTTTTAGAAGTGTCTGTCAAAAGTGTTTTTATTCCTCAGAAGTGCTTCATATTAAAGGCACAAAATATGGCTTTAAAAAAAACACTTTTAAAATAGACTATGAAACTTATACTATAGTGTTAATAATACATTATAAGCTTGAATATCACATTTTTGTAACTTAAAAAAATTTAAACCAATTTGATTCATAAAAACTCTTTTAAAATATGATTCTAAATACTTGTTAAAAAGTTATAGTTTTTGCTTCTCTTTTTTTACTGACTAAAAGTACAAGTAGAAACTATGTCAAACGGGCTCTTAGATAAGACACTTAAAGAAAACTACATGTTATGTCACAGTTTTTGTAACGGCCCTCCTTACTTGGCCGTTACTTAACTTCATAAACATACTTTTAATTAAATTACTCAATTTTCGTAGGACATTCTTTTTTTTTAAATCCTTTAAAAGTTTAGCGTAGCAGTTCTATCTTAAAATTATTATTATGTTTTATTGTTATTATTATTATCATTTTATTTCTTTTTTACTTGGTATATATATATATGTATATTTTACTAACTAATTAGTAACATAACAGTAATTTCAAAATATATATATATACAGTAGTGAAATTTCAAAGTTATATACAAGACCCATGAGTCAAAGTCATCGAAACAGTCATCATCAAAACGAACATCAAAATAGTCATCAAAATAGTCACTAAAACATAAGCGGTAATCTAAACGCGCGGTATCCATTTCCCATATCTCCACTTGATCGTCCGCCGCTTCGCCACCATCCATTAGGCACTACTAACAGGTTGCTTACCTACAGTATGAATATTCTTGGATGAGCTTACGCTCAGCAAGTAGGAATAGTAACTCGCAAAATGTTTAAAATAGCATGTAATGATATGCGTTAACTAAAAATGCATGACCCATATTATGCTCAGTTATGAACTTGTCTTATTATTAATCGGGCCCGAGTAGTCGTACCGGTTGCGCGTGATCAACGGGATGTTAGGGTTTACAAGGTCCCAACAAGACTGTGATCAATTATAATTTATTACTTTAACATGGAGCCTCCTCGTAGGTCGAGAGGTTGGTACGACTCTCTTGGTTAATTTTTCATTTAAGTTTTACTAGTTATTTTAGTGATCATGAAAAATGACATGGCATATCATACTTAAAACTTAACATGCTTGTAACATATTGAAAACATTTATTTTAAACTATTCGTACTGTAGGCGAGATTCTTACTTACCTGTATTAGTAGAGTAGACTCCTCTTTTAATTCAGAGTTCCTCTTTCTCTACTGAGTAAATCTGTATAAACACTCATTACGAGTGTGTGAGAATTTCTCGTTTTAGGCTATTGAATTTTGGCATAACCATAAGAATTTGATCATTTTATTAGATTGCGAATTCCTTTATCAACCGGTCATCAGTTGTCCAATTTCTATTATAAGGATTAATTTTAGTAAATCCTCACAATATTCAAGCTTTTCCTTAATTGCCATTTGTCCATATCTATGCTGATAATTAATTAATTTTGCAATAATTAATTAATTATCTATCGTCATATATACTGTGAGACATTATTCTACTAAACTAATTACTTTTAAATTCATGATTCTTATCTTAAGTCCTAATTGGGCTTGTTTTAAATGGGCTCGATTAAGAACCAAAATATGTCTTTTTAGATATTAAGGATTAAATTAAGACTGAGAGTAAAGCCTTAAAGACTATTTATAAAATTAACACTTTCTAAAGAAAAAATAAAAACCCTCTGAGTGATAAGAAGGGAAAATAATAATAATAATAATAAATATTATTATTATTATTATTATTATTATTATTATCCCATAAAAAATATCGAGGATAATAATTGATAAATAATAATAACGATGATATTAATAAAATTTTCGTATTTTAACGCCACTTGTTTAGCCTTTAGTGTAACCGACTTTTGCAATAAAGAGAGAAATAATAAGAAGTGATTTTTCTTTATTCTCTAGTTATGTTTACTTACAAAATGAAAAATGTTAAATTTTATGGGATCTATATTATTGACAACGACAAAATAGAATGTCGTTGCCTAGTAGCATTATCTCCTGATTAATAGGAATAAACGCTAAGATTAGCCAAAAAGTCTTGAGTCCGTCCAAACAAAAAAAAAGGTTGATACTAATATGATTTGTTATTGAATTAATTTTTCATGGGGATGAGGTACAGAATATTTTGGATTGAGCCCAATTATATACCTTTCGGGTCCATTCATTTATGAGTTGTCTGGTGCGCCACTTTCTACTTGTCTGTTTCCAAAGAAAAAGACAACACTCTTGCAAAGGATTGGAATGGTTGGTAATGTATGGGCAATTTTCACATGTACAAAGACTTTATCGCGAGGGAGGTGGAACATAGTAAGTTTACGTCGTTATCTTAGTCGGAATATACTATTACTTTGAACCAATTTCGTCTTTTTCAATTTAGCAGCTCTAAATCCCACCAATTTAGGAAAAAACGTTATCATTTAACATCTATTATCGAAAACTTAATAAAAATAACTTTATACAAAAAATAATAATAACATTTGTTATAAATCAATTTTGGCAGTTTTTAAGGACTGTTTAGGCAGTCCATAAAAACTGTTCGGTAGGCCTATTTAGAATCAAAACTGTGTTTTTTCACAGTCAAGGGATTTTGTACAAAACGACGAAAGCTAAAAGTCCCGTGTTCGGTAAAGTTATAAAAATCGATCCTAAGGCCTCCGTGTTCGGTAAAGTTATAAAAATCTATTTTTGTAACTTAAAAAAATTTAAACCAATTTGATTCATAAAAGCTTTTTTAAAATATGATTTTAAATGCTTGTTAAAAAGCTATAGTTTTTCCTTCTTTTTTTTTACTGACTAAAAGTACAAGCAGAATCTATGTCAAACGAGCCCTTACATAAAACACTTAAAGAAAACTATATGTTATGTCACGGTTTTAAAAACAATTTTTATTCATGTCACACTTGAAAAAGTTATGCTACGTTATTAGTTCTATTATTTGTTTAAGTTATGTCACCTAAAACATTTGAGACATTTAAAAAACATGAGTTTCAAAATGTGGCCTATTTGAAAATTCCTGAGACACTAAGTGGTTTTAGAGTAAAAAGTCTTAATAATGAAGGACCGTTTTTAATTGGGTGCTAATTTTGTGATCCAATTTCTGAAGAGGAAAGAAAACGCTATAGAGTCTTAAACAGGTAGCTATTGACCATGCATACATTGGGCGTGTGTTATATAACAGGTAGCTATTGACCATGCATACATTGGGCGTGTGTTATATATATAATTATTTGTCCATAATGGATTCTCCTTTTGACTAATCTTTGCCTCCAATCACTATCTGTCACAGCCAAGTCACGTGGGCAATGCTATCATAGGTAAGAGTCAAGATAAACATTAATTTGAATTTCAAATAAGTAAAAATATGACTTACTAGATTTTTGAGCTCGTCGTAAAGATGGAGAAGGGGAAATATCTCCATTTAAATGAGAAACAATGGATTATTTTTCCATTTTATTTTAATCTATTTAAATATTTTTGAATTTATTGTAAAGCGTTATAAATAAGGGATTAAACAAAAAGAGTACCCTAACCCCCTCTTGAGATCACAAACATGCATTTTTCTTGAGAAACGTTGCTCTTCACAAGATAAACTACAAAATTTTGTGTCCATTATTTACTTCTTTTTTTTTTTTTTTTGCGTTTGCTTTCAACAAAATTTGTGAAAGTTTTCACTTCAAAGAGCTAAGGCTTAATTTGGCAAGTTAGTTGGAATTTTAAGTTTCAACATATTGCAATGTAAAGCTCTCCTATATTACAGCGAAAAACAAAAGTTTGTTACAGTGTAAAGCTCTCAAATGCTATAGTATTTAAGTTTTTAACTTTAAATTCTAACTTTGTTTCTAAATCCTCTCTTAGATAACGAATTTCAAAATACCCTTTTTGTTTCCAAATACTTTGATCATTCCACATGCATCCCAAGACCTCACTTTCAACAGTGTGCTCTTCTCAACACTGTCGAGAAAATGGTCGAAAATGATATTTTATGTAGTTTTTTATTTTCTTTTGTGGACTTTTCAGTAATACGCAAACTTTATCGGGTAACTGTGTAAAACTCTTATATGCTACAGTAACAATTAAAAAAAACACTATAGTGTAAAGCTCTCACATGCTACAGTAAATATGATTCTAACAACGGTTCCCACCACCTTTTCAAACATCTTAAATCGGGAAATGTTGTTCATTATTTGAACATTTTTTTTCTCTAGCAAGGGGGACTCTATCTGTGACCCTAAAAAAGCCGGCATGTCATGATTATTAATAATTTTGAATTTACTCATAATGTAAATTACCATTGAGATAGTACTTAATACAAAAATAGAAAACGTTAATTATTCTGAGAGTTGATTCCACAAATAAATCAATTATCTCGTGTTGCCGGATGCCCCCACTCATTTTCAAAATTTAGATTTTACCTCTTTGGTAGTTTAAATTTAGTTATATTCTTATTCTCTATGAAAATTACAACCATGCCCCCAAAAATTAATAGAAAATATTGTTGTGCCCTATAAAATAATTGAAATATATTACTGTGCTCCCATAAATTGATTTAAGGATGTTGTTGTGCCCTTATTTTATGAGAAGAATTGTAATTATATTTCCACTTAATCATTGAAATAAATAGTTGTATTTTCTTCCAATAAAATACTTCTTAATTTTTTACATACCGTCCCACTGAGAAAATGTTTTAGCTCCGCAGCTACTCGCACGTGCACGTTGAACCGCTTCTCCCTAATGGGCCTGCTTTAGTCCTCTTTTTCAATTGAATAAACTGAATCACCAATTATTGGCTTCAACTGAATCGGTTGCTGGGTCTGACTTTTTCCACTGGATCAACCATCAACAAGGTAATTTGGTTATTTTTTCTTTCTTCTCTTTTTAGTTTTTGGGTGTTGCTTAAAATTTTTGTTATGAAACTTTTAATTTATTTTCCCTTTTTAACACGTATAGGACGTGTTTACTTTGCATTAAAGGAAAATAAAAAGTAAGAAGGGATTTATTTTCATTTAAATAACATAATTTTTTATAAAATCAATAATAAAAGTTTTGTTGGCTTTACATAATATAGGGAATAAGAAAATGGAATACCCATCTCTCATACCCTTTAGTATTAATTCTTTATCGAAGAAAATATATACCATATTTACTTAGATGCTCAAATTCAAATGTTGTTATTTAATAGTTGTTAGTTATGTAAAAAATAACATTGTAGTAATAGTATTATATGCGATCTCTATTCCTAAGTAAGTAAACACTAGAAAAAAAATAAGAATGTTTTTCATTACCCCTATCAAATAAGTTTATAAACACTAAAAAGGAAATGAATGATATTCACTTCCAATAATTTACTCTCATTTCCAATCCTGTTACATTTTCGTTTGCATTCATTTACGGTTTAGTAAACATGCCCCTAATATTTTGTTGAAAAAGCCCCTCCCAGTAACAACAACCTAAGTTCAGCAAACTTCTTTCAGAAGAAGTCAAGGACTCAAAAAACTTTTTACAAACGGAAGAAGATTTTGATCAATTTAAGATGAATTAAATCCCAATAAAAAGTCAATAGCACCGTACTTTTTTTTTTTGGATGGCAGGACCACCCACATTTTCCCAACTATAAACAATTTTAAAAAGACATTACAAACAAGTTTGTTCCCGGTTCTTGCTTTGGTGATGTATAATATTAGCCTATGAATAATTTTTAGCTAACAAAGTTAAATTCTTTTGAATCTTAGCAAATATAGAGACACATAGGCCAAAAGGGTGAAAGAATATTGGTTGAATTTCTTAATTTTGTTTGCCGTTTAGAGGACAATATTTTTGGCGAGTCTAACTAGTACCTAAATGACTATAAGTATAACTTCTAATTCCAAATTATGTTCTTCATAATTGCACTAAGAAAGTGTCCCTAGTACATAAAACTAATAGTAAATTGAACTAATTATGCAGAATCTAAAATTAACATTAAGTCTCCTTTATTAATTGATTGTTTATCCAACTTGCAATGTGTTTGTAATTTGTCTTGCCCTTTAAAATCAACTACATGGATTGCTTAATTAATGGTGACTAATAGTTTGTGGGGCAATTGATTATGAACACTTTTTTTTTTCCCTGAGATGTGCACTTGATAGTATGTTGTTACTAATCATGAACAAGGGCAGAAACTAGTCTTAGTTCATCGAAATCCTTTCTAGACATTGGACAAGGGTAATATCTAGTCTTAGTTTTGCTTCTCATACATTGCAGACACCAATCACAGGATTTGTTGAAACTATGAACCTTTTATTTTTTTCATTTAGTATTTTTTAATCAATAAGAGAACCTTTAGTTTATTATACTTCAAATATTCACGTGTGAAGTGGTTGAATTAGTGTTATTATTATTTAGCTTCTATCAAAAAGGAATTTTTATAATTTTGTATTGCTGCAAATTTATTTACGTTACATGAGGAGAATAAGGTGATAGAAAATATTATCGTCAAAGACTATTGTCATTAAAAACTTAAAAAAAAAAAAAAAGTTTTTGCAAGCTATCTTTAACTACAGTTATTTTTCTAGTTTTAACGACAATTATTCAAATAACTATCATTAAAAGAGGATTTATTTGACTGTCATTATAAGGGGTATACTTTTAACAACACTTGAAAAGATTATAGTTGTGCAACTGTTATTAAAAACTAAGCAATTTTGTGCTTGTGTTTTTAACTTAAATTTATCGTTTTAAATTTATGAACTCAAATAAACAAAAAACCAGTATACAATATTACTAGGTTGTTTAGAAAAAACTATTCTAACTATTAGTTATGTAAACAGTGTAAAACTTTCACATGTTATGATAAAAAAATTACAATATAAAGTTCTTACATATTATAGTTCTTATGTCAAAACTGTTGATTTTAATCGTTTTTTAAAACACCTTGTAAATGTTATATTTAGAAAAAAGAGGGAGACATACATCGGTGAAGGAAAAAAAATAACAAATAATAAAAGAAAAGGAATGAAAATGAGATATGAGATTTTTAGTTTTTGTTACAGTATTATTAATTTATTATAAATTTTGACTAACCAGGTCTCTTTAACTAATTTTTTGAGTTTATCTCCGGCACCAGTTGCAATTAACAAATCGAAACGAGGGTCCCAAACACATTCGCAGCTTCATCTCGCATACCGCACGCCTACGCGCGTGGTTGATGGGTGACTAGCGTCGCATACCAAGCTTGCTCCACGCTGTGCCTCGGTTATCCGCCAAAATGTCATTTCATTTTTGTCATGTTGCATCGGCACACAATCCAAGGCGGCGATTATAATACATGTATGGTATCATTCGCTTTTTGGCATAACTGACCAAGTTGTTTTTTTGGAAGGTTTCTTCACAAGCATGCAAGACCACTTAAAAAGTCGTATTTTATTTGTATTCCCTTGTGGTTTTGATAGATAAGTTGTATTGTGTAGGTGGTTTTGAAGAGAGATAACGGAGGGACATTAATGAATGAAAATTATACTGATTGCCTTTTTAATATAAATAACTATAACTTTTCTAAATTAGGCAAATGGTCTTTCATTAAATTCTATAAAATTAAAATGATAAAAATATCCTTTATTATTATTAATCAGCATAACCTTAGCTAGCGCTTTAGGTGGTTCACCTAACAGAGTATGTCGTTGACAATGTATGAAGATGCTGGGCAATGAGAGAAGAGGGAGAAAGAAAAGAGAGAAAAAGTTAAGGTTTGGGTTTTTTTTAAGGTTTGTTATTTATGGGTTTATCAGTGATGTACTTAGGTATATCACTGATAAACTAGGCTTTTATCGTTGATATTCTATGGTTTATCATTAATGTACTGGAGTTTATCATTGATATATTACGGTTTATCACTGATGTACTCAAGCTTTATCATGACCCAAATCCAGAGGTTGCGGTGACTAAATTGAAAGATATTTAAAAGATTTTGGTAAGTCTAAAAAATCAAAAACTGCAGTTTGTCCTGTAGAATTTTGAAAATAAATCAAATTTGGTTATGAAGTCTCTAAATGTAAGAAAAAAAATAAAATACAAATCCAAAAATTAAAAATAACACATCCAATAATAAATTAAATCTCAAAAGATAAAATGATTTATAGTTGCATAGCTTTTATTAAATTCAAAAGTTAGATTACAAAAAGATATAGAAAATCTATTAGTAATCAATAATCTACTAAGATATATCACTCGATCTGTCATCCATACACCAATTATATAGCCATCAACTAAGGGAGAATGGTACAACAAAAGAGAAGATCAACTAGACGAAGCATTTAGCTAATCCAGTGGGATTGTATGAACTAGCTTGGGGAGGAACAATATAGGGGGAAGTGAGCACGTAGTGTCCAGTAGGAAATCCATTACTCACATTTCGATTTTCTTGCTATTGTCATATAATAGCCTTCGAGAATTGATAAACAAATTCTCAAAATAGTATATAAATTTATTTAGTTCACAGTTTATCACACAAAAAACTCAAAAGATGTGTTTGAATTGACGATTCGCGTTAAATATGTAATACCCAAGAATTTTTAATGCATTAAAAATGTATTAAGTTAAAGATTATATTAAGACAAAAAATACAGTTTAAGGAAAAATACTATATAATAACATAAAAAATTATATAGTATTAGAATAATGCAGTGTGAAAAAATACATTGATAAAGTTATGTAGTATGAAAATTACATTGTAAAAGTAATGCAGTGTAAGAATTAGACTGTTTAAGGTTATGCAATATAGAAATTAGACTGTTTAAGTTAAAACAGTATAGTAATAATATTGTTTGGAGAATATAGATAAATAAGGAATGGTATGCAGTATAGAAAATACACCAACAATATAGAAAAATACTGTCAGTATAAATTTAGATTGTACAAAGTAAGATAATATTGGAATTACATTATGTGATGAATGTAAACAAGTATAGGAGGTTATGAAACCTCATGAACTGTATGGAAAAGAATACCGACAGTATAGAAAAAATACTATTAGTATAAATTTAAACTGTATAAAAATTTTTATGGGACCCACCAAAGGGACACTTTGAGAGTTTTGATTGGGCCACCATATTCACTAATGTGGCCCAACCAAAAGTGGCCAACTTACCCCTAATTAATTAGGGTGATGATTCATCATTTAAAAAAAAGAAAAAAAAAATTTGAATGATTTCATAATATAAGAGACCACGATTTGGTCAACATGGTGGAAGAAAAAAAAGAAGAGAAAGGAGCAAAATGTGCAAAGGAAGGAAGGAAGGAAAGAAAGAAAGAAAAGAAAGAAAGAAAGAAAGATAGAAAGAAAGGAAGAAAAAAATGCACCATTTCTTCTTTAGCAAACCGCCCCTCCCCAAAGCCACACTTACTCAAATTTTGATGATTTCTAAGCATCCAAATCATGCTTGAAGCAAGCTCTAATGTTTTAGTGCAAATTTTTTACAACTTTGGAGGTAAATTTTTAAACTTTTTTTTTAGGGTTTTAGTGATTTTTTTTTTCAAAGTTATGGATGGGTATAAATAGAATTTTGTCATGGTTTATGACAAAGGAATCTAAGCAAGTTTAATTGCACAATTGGAGGATTGAAAGCTTGGAGGAATTCTTGGTAAGAATTCTAAAATCTTAATCTTTGAAATTAAGCAGAAGTTTATGTTTTAGCATGCCAAGTGTTTGATGAAATGATTTTGATCTATGGCATGTAAATGGACATTATGGCATGGTTGTTTTATGTTATATATTGATGGTGATGATGATAGAGTAAAGAAAGTAAGGGTTTTGATGAAATTTCAAAAGGTACTAAATTGTAAAGAAAAAAGGTATTCTCGGCATATTTGAAAATCAGCCAAAAAGTCCCCCTAAACATTGAAATTTCAAAAAAGTTACAACACAAAAGTTGTAGAACTCGTTGAAACTGTTAGGATAACATAGACAGTTTTCTAAAATTTTACCCGATTTAGAAGTTATGAATTTTGCAAAATTTTGGACACAAAAATTTCAAGAAATGAAAACATTATGAAATGCATTGAATTCGACCATGGTGCTTTTGTAAGTTTTATTCCCTGCAAAAAACTGAACGTTATGCTATAAATTGGTCACTTTTGATTCCAGGAGCAAAAATGTAAATATTGTTGTGTTTCAGGCCAAAACTGTAAAATTATGTTAAAACCAGGTTTTCACTAGGGAACGTTGATTTCTGACACTGCTATAGGCAGTAAGCAATTATAAATGCTAAGTTTTAAAGAATTTAAAGTTAGGCAAGGAAAGAATGAAAGAAAAAGAGATTAAGGGCAAAATGATTATTTTATGAAAAATGGCCAAAACGGACCCAAAATGTCGATATTGAAAAAATGCTACTTAGCAGGAATTTTTCTGTAATATGTAAGTAATGAAACGTTAAAGTTAAGCAATGATTTTTATAGAGTTACGAAGTTGACGAAAAACTCGCTATGAGTAAGATAGTCATTTTTGAGGAAACGACTAAAACGGAGTTGAACACTCCGAACTAGCACAATGTTTTTAGACGAAAAACGTTCCGTAATATGTTAAGGAATGAAATTGTCACATGGTATAGGAAATTTATTAAGGGTTGTTTAAGTAAAGAAAAAGGTAACCCGAAGAGTTACAGAAATAAGTAAAAAGAGTGATAATCTGTTAGGTTACAGAGTTAAGTAAAAGGTACGGTAATCGAGTGGGTTACAAAATTAAAAGCAATGGAGTACAAAGTAAAGGAAGATAAACCGATAGTATACAAGTCAAGTTAAAAGGAAAGAATGGTTAATGTTTATGTTTTATTATCAATCGAGCGGATCAATAAAAAGAAAGTTAATTAATGAGTCGGCTGTCATATGATCAAGACACAGAATCCGACTAATGGAAGGAAAAAGAATGAGACATGAATGAAATAGAAAAGGTTAGAGCTAAGTCCAAGAAAGTTTAGACCTCACCTACAGCATGAAGTAAATAATTTTTAAATGTTTATATATATACGTTTGCAAATGTGTTTGCAATTGTTATACAAGTTGTTTTTAAAAGTATGTTTGCTTTTGTTATGCAAAAAATTTTATAGTTTAACTCAAGTTTGCAATGTGTTTGCAACTATTATGTTAAAGCATGATTGCATTTGATGTGCATAAAGTTTAAAAGATCAAGTAAAAGTTTGCAACGTATTTGCAAAAATTATGTTTAAAGTATGTTTTGCATTTTGTTAATGCATAATGTTTTATAGTTAAAGTAATTAGTTTTATGTTGTATTTGTTATGCAATAAGTTTCAAAGAGAATAGTTATGATTTGCAAATGTATTTGCATATTATGTGATTGTATTTGATATGCTCACCAAGTTAAAAAGAAGGTAAAAGTAAAGATAATAAAAAGAAAATATTGTACCAGCCTCCTTGTTGTGAGATACTAAAAGTAAAGTTAAAATTGTGACCTCCTAGATGTGAGGTACACAAATAAAGTTAAAGTTTGACCTCCTAGATGTGAAGCATATGACCTCGATGTTCGATGGTCTTAAGTCTTCTACAAAGAAAGATCATGTTTATGATATCATGATTAAAGATGTTGGTACAAATACTAAAGGTTATAAGATAAAGAAAGTTAAGGAACAAGGATAAATGTTAAGAAAGAAAGGAATGTTTAAGTTTATAAAATGTTCATAAAATGCTCATAATTGAGCATAATTGGAATCATGTATTATGAATTTGCTTGTATTCTTATTATAAAGCATTTTCGTTAAATGCTTATGAAAAACATTTTGAGAAATGTTTTATGTTAAGTGTTTATGAAAAACATTTTTATGTATACAAGAAAAGGTTTATAAATGATGTTTCAAGAAAAAAGTTCAAGAAATGTTTTACTAAAAATGTTTATGCAAAACATTTCAAAAATGTTTTATGAAAAACCTTTTTAGAAATATTTATGAAAAACATTTACAAAAAGCATTTTAAAAAAAAGATTTTTATGAGAAAAGTTTTTAAAGCATGTTTTAAATGATATGTGAGAATGTGTTTGAACTTACTGAGCGAAAGCTCATTAAAAGTTTTTTCATACTGTAGGTAGTTTTATGGGCAAACAGTATGACCCATTAAAAGAGCTAAGTGTTACGGAAGGCAGATGCGAAGATTTTGGTATAGATACCACTACAATAAGTTTCCGCTGTACAAAGAAAATATTTTCCCACTATTTAATACAATGTTTTCAAAGTTAAAAAAAGTCAAAGCTTTGATAAACTCAAAGTATTAAGAATTATTTTCAAAGTTTTAAGACACAGTTTACGAACTGTTTTATATAATTATAAAACGAAGTTTTAAGCTATGATTTAATAAATGTTTCTTTATAAGTTTTAAGAAACGATTTGAAATGGTTTTAAAGGTAAGAGTTGAGCAATATCTCAATTTGAATCGCGACAGAGGTCGCTATAGTTTTTAAGAATGTTTTAAAGGATGTCTAAAAAAAAATTATTCAGTAATTTTCTTACTAAGTAAGTAAAATTACTATTTACGAAACGATATTTAAAAAAGTTGAGTGACTACCCAAAAAGACTGGTCGTCACAAAATACAATTTCAATAGTTCAAATTCTTCAAAAAAAAAAAAAAAAACATTACAACAAAATTAATCTAAACCGAATGTTTCTTTTATTCAAAATAAGTTATCAAACATTTCAAAAATGTGTACTCATCACTCAAATCCTCTCACTCATGTCTCGGGTTGTTAGTGACGGAAAGAAAAAAAAGGTATAGAGGTCCATTGTGCTTTAGATGAGAACCCTGTGTTTGTAGTGCCCCAAATGAGCATCGTAGGATGGGCCATGCGTAAATAGTGTTACCAATATAATATACAACATCCATTGTACCCAACAAATGAGTACTTTGTGTAATATAACCTCAACGAATTCTTTAGATTTCCTTAAGATTGTCCGACGATGTCGTGTGAGGTCTCTTTGTTTGTTTATTTTTTCCTTTTAGTTTTAGTCTCTTTATTAGTTTGGTGATAAATATTTAACAAGATGTTCTTAAAATGTCCCACTTTTAGCCCCTATTTATTAGTTTATTTCACTTTTAATCCTTAATATATTATTTTGTTTAATTTTTGGCCCCTAATCTAACACTTCTATACTAGTATTAAAAATCGACTTATTTTTTTAAATTAAAATTCATCTTACTAACAATGTGATAAAACTGTTTTTTCTAATTACATGCATCAAGATAATGATATTTAGTTTTTCATTTTAGGTTTTTCAAATTATAGTTTCTTTTAACTCTTAGTTATAACAGAGAGACTAAAAGTAAAACAAAGTAATAGGTTAGGGAAAAAAAAGGGGCATTTTAAAAGCTATTCATTAAATATTTATCGCCTAATTAAAAGAAGGACCTAAACTAAAATAAAGTAATAGATTAAAAACCAATCTAGGACTTTTGAAACGTTACGGACTAAAATGAAAATGGAATAAATTTCAAAGACTATTTATAAAATTAACCCTAAAAAATGATCAATAGCTCAGGAAGTCCTCAATCTTTTTAAAAAGGTGTGATTTGATTCTCCTTTCTTTTTTTTTTTTAGCTATACTAGTTCTAATCTTTCAATTTAGGCTTAAAAGGAGTGATTTAACAGTCAAATATTTGATTTTAGCTATAAACAATTTTTTAACATCATTTTTTGTCAAAATTACTAAACTGCCGTTCAAAATAATTTTTTAAATTCATTGCATAAAATCCTCACAATAATTAATATATTAAACCAAAAATTGATAAAATTAAAACAAATATTTTTATTAGAAATTCTAAAAAAAGTGAAATGAATCTTTTCTTTTTTCGTTTCAAGACAACAAAAAAAAATCATCAATGGAGGCCATCATTAGAGGGAGAGAACGTCAACATAGGAGAAATTGCCTTCATGACCTGGGCTATAGGGAGAGTTGCCGTTGCGACATTTGGGGGGCGAGGGGCACCGGAGGAAAGGGAAAGGGAGATTAGGGGGATACTAAAGGAGAGGCAAACCTGTCGACGATGAACTTGACATATATTTCGTGAACCCAGACCCCTTTGCATGCCACCACCTCAAGACCTAGATCTCGTTGACGACCCCTCGAACCGCCCCCACCTTGCGAACCCAAATCACCTCGATGACCTCATCATTGCCTCTCCGATGAAATTCTTAAAGCCTCTCTTTGATCTGCAAGCTGTAGCCTTCTTGGAAGCGGGTGCGGTTCTAAGAACTAGAGACACTTCAATTGCTCTAGGTCTTCGTTTGAAATGATCAAGTAGATGAACGGATTGTCGATCAACAATGTGTAGTGTGGGTTTGTTGGGAGTTCGTACGGTTTTTTTAATTTGTTGGACATAATTTGCTAGGTGTTGATGTAATTTGTTGTGTGTTGGGAATTCGTATGGTTTTTGTGAAGATCTTGTGGTTTGTCAATTTGGTTTTTGAGTCATTTATTGGATTGTTTAATGAAATGTTCCTTCTTTTAATTCTCTAATTCTATTGTGTTAGCGGCTTTCTCTTATGGGACCTTTGCTAGCAAGGGAGGAAAAGAGCCGAGCAAGCAGGGAAGGGCTACTAGTGGAGGAGGAGAAGGAGAGGATGCAATTGTGGGGAGAATTCTCTCTCTCTCTCTCTTTTTTTTTTTTTTTTTTACTATGTGCCCATGAGGCATGTGGTGACTTTTGATTGGTTGTTGTAGGCCCTAAAAGTTTTTTTTTTTTTTTTCAATTTTTCTTCTCTATTTAATTTACATTTACGGAAATCCCCTTTCAATCCCCCTTCTACTACCTATCTACATGTGCAACTGACGTGGTAAGTTTTTTAAAACACATTAGTTAGTTTAATCTTTTGCATTTAAAATAAAAGGTGAGACCCAATTTAACAAAAATAAAAAAATAAAAACTAAATCATGCTTTATAAAAAGATTGGGACCTTTCCAACAATTTCTTAAAAAAATTTAAATTCGAAGTCTTGCACCGACAAAAATTTGGAGACTTTTCAATGTCAGTTCTTGACATAAAATATTTGGTTGGGTGGTGGGAACTATAAAGCTCTCACATGCTACAGTAACAATAAAAAAATTTGCTACAGTATAAAATTCTCAAATGCTATAATAAAAATGATTTATCATTGGTTCTCGCCACCATTCTAAACACCTCATTGCAGGGTGTAAGCTGTAAACGACGTCTAATATTATAATGTAATTCACTTCTGACAAACTTGTCAAAGACGTCATCCCATTCCTTGAATTTAAAAACAGTATTTCCGTTTGGCGCCGCCCATAGTTTGACTATGAGTTAATGACCAAAGTGTAGTAGGCTGGTAGTTATTGAAGACGACGAAACAGGGGGAAAATGGCTGTTCTTTAATATTAATATATTATATATGACTAGAGATTTTAAAGCACAGTGTCATTTTTGTTTTGTTTTGTTTTGTTTTGTTTTGTTTTGTTTTTGGTTGTTCCCTCTAAGATAAACTCAGAGCTGGGTCTTCTTCCTTCTTTCTTAAAACTTCACAATTTTCCGCCAAAAAGAAGAGATAATATTTTCATGAGCAGAAAGCTCCGATACCATGAATGTTAAGACGAAGAGCTTCTTCAATATTAGCCACGTAATTCTACTCCTCTTGTTGATTTTCTGTACGGAACTAGGACCCTCCAAATCCAGAGCTCAAACCGCAACTCTTCCCGATTACGAAGGTAATTAATCATTCAGTGAACGTGTTTTTTCTTTTTTTATTTTATTTTTTATTTTTTTTTTTTTATGGAAGGTGGTTGGGTAGAGTTTAAATCAGCTGTCTAATTAGTTCTTAGTCATGTTGAAGTCACTTTTGATAGGATAGATTAGTTTGACCAACACTTTTGAATATCAATTTTCTGAAATTGATATTCCTCTAATCTGCCCTAAATGTGTATAATTGTATTAACGAACTCCTTGCAATGTGGACCGGCTAATTGATGAATGTAGAAAGCGATTATAAATCGTCAAAACGTCGTTGACTATTTTCTTTGTGGGTTTATAGACTGATTTGTGCATTTGGAAAATGGGATTATATTGATTTTAATTGGTTTTAGGTAGTCTCACGTAGAAATAGCAATAAAATTTGTGTTTTTTTTTTTTAAATTTTTTTATTTTTTTTAACAACAAATGTCTTACTTATTCATAGCAAAAAGATTTTGGAACCAAAAATTTCTCCTGCCGTTTTTCCATATTTCTCTACCATGTGGAAATTTTGTTCTCGTAGACAATTAGTAGTTGGACTTTGTCTTGCTTTGATTGGTAAAAGAACATAGTCTTGAAAGCACTCTAATTAGGAGTGGAAATAAAATGACGAGTTTTGACGTGTATATGTAGTGCAAGCCATCAAAGAAATAGCTGCTCAGCTGAATAAAACAGACTGGAATTTCAGTGATCCGTGTAGTAATCAAACAACGGGTAATAGACCGCATACGGATCAGTACGTGAATACTATCATCTGCAACTGTTCCATCTCTCCTGATGTATGCTATGTCCAGAGCATGTAATTTTCTTTTTCCTTATCCTTTCACGGTTGGTAATCTGTTCTTATTGTATTTCTCTTATGGTGATTGTGACGTATAGAATGAAATAAGAATCAAGTGACCATTATTTTCGCTTATGAAGTTGTAATGCGGCAAGAAAAAACCAAGAAGATTACGGCCATGATATCCTTGTTCTAACTGAAACAACGTGGCAAGTATGAGAGTTGTTGTTAGTCGGGTCTACTTTGCTTTATTTCAGCGACCCTTGTTTCCCCCTCTTTAGGTTTGCATTGATTTCAAAGTCTCTTTCGATTTATCCAGTAAATTCAGCAAGTTTATTAAGTGTTTCTTTGTTCATGAGTCTTGTGTTGGACGTTAGTTTCAAAATTTTGACTTACACATTTTCTATCCAAATTATGTAGCACTTTTGCAGGGCAGGATCTTGATGGTGTGGTTCCATCATCAGCGGCAAAACTACCTTACCTTAAGCAACTGTATGGAACTATTTGTTTCTGTTGGTTGCTACCTGGAACTTATCGTATTTTGTTTGCATTGGTGATAATGTTAATTCTTCTTGAGTGCAGTAATTTGGGTCAGAACTACCTCAGTGGTTCAATACCTCGTGAATTGGCTTCTACAAAGCTGGAATTACTGTAAATTTCTATAAGCACTTCATGTTCAAGTTTATCTATAAATGACTAGTAATTGTAACTAATGGCATGGTTTCACCACAGGGTTGTAAGTACCAACAATTTATCAGGACCGATACCCGGATTTTTGGGAAACATAACTACTCTCACAGCTTTGTATGCACAGAATTCTCTTGTTTATAATTGTACATGAACTTCCATATGGTTTGGCCCTGCTGTAACCTTAAGAGAGCTATGCCTTTCAGGGGTTTGGAGAGCAACTTGTTTTCTGGAACAATTAACCCTGAGATTGGGCAATTGGTCAACTTGGAAACTGTGTTAGTTTTAAAGTTCTATTCCCTTTTCTTTTTGTCCTTTTACTCGCATGCATTGATCTTTTGTTTGCTTATTATAAATTGTAACTTAACAAGTTGTTTAAGGATGTCTTTTCTGGAAAACTGCAGTTTTTTAAGTGCTAATAATCTCACTGGAGAATGGCCTGTGTCTCTCACTAATCTGACCAAACTACGAACTCTGTAAGTGTTCCTTAATACCTATTATAAGTTTAAGATTTTCCCTAGAAAATTCTGGATTTGCTTCTCTGAATCTTTTTTTTTTTGGCCATTTGCAGTAGGATTAGCAGTAACAACTTTACTGGAAGAATGCCCGACTTTTTCCAGAGTTGGAAACAGCTTGAGTATTTGTAAGATCTATTCATCCTAAAGTGATTCTTTTCAAGTTGTTAAATCTTAAACGTGTTCTGACCAGTGTCCTCTTAAATTGTGTTGCCAACAGGGAGATGCAATCAACTGGTTTCGAAGGGCCAATTCCCTCTAGTCTTTCTGTACTAAGTAAATTATCAGTCTTGTGAGTCCTCCCGTATAACATTTTAGTTATTTTGGAATTTAATGTCGGTTAGATCTTTATATTCTTTTCACGTTAAGAAGTTTCAGGGGTGAAAAGACTTCAGTTCCTCACAACTATGATATTGTGACTCTTTGCAGAAGAATTAGTGATTTACATGGTGAGAGCTCAGAATTTCCAGACTTGAGAAACATGACAAATATTCAAAAATTGTGAGCCATCTTTATGTTCTATTATGATTTCTTATTTGGGCAATTGACAAATTGATTGGAATGTTGTGCTTACAGGATTCCTTGAAATTGCAGGATGTTGAGAAGCTGTAATATAAGGGGAACAATTCCTGAATATTTATCTACCTTTACTAGTCTCACAACTTTGTAATGCTTCTTTCTGTGCCCCCCCGTCCCCTTCAAATTTTCAGTCTCTAAAGCTCTTATTAGTTGAGTAAAGTTAAATCAACATATATATATTAGTGCGCCGAGCATATGCACACATACACACGGGCACACACATGCAAACGCACGAGTTGCATTAATGTTTTGGATTCAATCGACTGACAATTCTTGTAGAATTCATGCCTGAGTTCGGTTTATGACTTCTAGTTAGCAGAACCATAAAATGCTGAACTGAATATTGTTGTGTAGTAATAAGTGTTCATGAACGTAATAAATATTTAATAGTTTGAAACAGTTATGCAAAATATTACTTCAAATATGTACAGTCTACTACCAGCTAAGTACTTAAATAAAACTGTATTGTAGAGGAAAAACAAGGTTTAGGATATTGACTTTTATTTTGCAGGGATCTTAGCTTCAACAGATTGGAAGGGGCTATTCCAAATCTTGAAAATTTAATGGAACTAAGCACAATGTAAGTAATGTAGACTTCTTTTCTTAGAACGATCGCTTAATATGAGGAACAGGAACCTTTTCCATGCATCTACGTGTAACACGGAACTATCATATTGAAAATTGTATGAACAGTGTTAAGATTACCTTTGAATTTCTTAGGGAAACTCATCTCGTGGATATTACATACTCTAACAAAATCAGAACAAGCTTGGCACCCACAGAATCGCACTCCCTTGTGATTCAGCCTCTACTAAATCCTAATATATTCCCACAGATGAGGATAATAGACTAAAATAACATTATTGGAAGGGTTTTAGGACATATATGAATGTTAATAACAGTGACGTATTAAGAAAGTAAAAGCTACCAATTAAGAGAATGATGTTTTATACATTCATTGATACACATATATATTCCGTCAATGTATAAGTTTTTAAATTCTGCTAAGAGTGTGCTCTGGAAAGTGTGAGAAAGAAACCAGCTCGAAGAATCATTCTACATAGTGGCAGAGATGGATATTGATAAAAACAAAAACTTTGAAATCTTCTCATTTTATTGTATTCCCCCTTTACAGATATCTGACAAGTAACCTACTCACCGGGCAAATTCCAAACTGGGTCAATAGCAGAGATAGTCGCTAGTATGTTTTCCTCCTCATATGTGACATTTACTTCTTTTCTTCTTTTTCTTTTCGTTTCTTTCTTGTTTCCTTTTATTTCCTCTTCAACTTTTATCATAGGAATGTCATTTTCACTCATTGTAAGCACATGTAAGCACAAATTCATTGCATCTTGCCGTTATGCATCGGTGCTTTTAAGGCATTGGCAAATTCAGACGTATGGCCAAAAGGGGACTTGGTAAAAGATTAATACTACTAATTTAAGAACATGAGAGATATGACTTGAATTACTTGAAGGGTTGGACAGATAAGTTATATGTCAACATTTTATACACGAAAAGAATGCATGTATGAAACGTATTGGCAGTTGGTTAGATATGTCATCTATGTAGAAAGTTTGGAGAATTTTTCACTTATACTATATTTGTGAGTAAGTGAAACATGGTTTGTGCCATTGCATATGAATATTTATTTATTTTTCTCTTTCCTTAGAATTGGCTAGTCAAAGTTTCTTTTTTGCATACAGCATTTTGGATCTTTCTTACAATAATTTTTCTGAGGCTTCTGTACCACCAGCTTGTCAAGAAACCCTGTAAGAGTTGCTCTTTCTTCATTCTTTTCTTTTTGCTTCTGCTTTTTATCCTCAATTTATAAATGCTGGAAGTGACTGCTTTTTTGCTCCATCAGCAATCTTTACCAGAGCTTTCCCAAACACAGCGACCCGTAAGCTTCGAACATAACTAAAATGAGTAGAGTATTCCTTCTGACGGTAAATTTTTAAATAGTCTAATAATTTTTTCCTTGCACTACACTAATGTAGGTTACTCAGCCCGTGCCTCAGTCCATGTCCAAAAGGTAATCAAATCCCTCCATTTATGTATTTTTTTTCTCAAATAACTGAGTTATATGCAGCAAACAAAAGGTTATTCTAAGCCTCATTTACATTATATCTTCGTTTGGTTCTAGACCAATATTCATTGCATATTAATTGCGGTGGAAAACAAACCACTATCGAAAACATCAAGTATGAAGGAGACGAAGACCCTGGGGGTGCAGCAAAGTTTGTCTATAACATAGCGACTTGGGGATTTAGCAGCACTGGTGACTTCTGGGACATTTGGAGTAGCACAAAGGACTATATAGCACATAATGTGTCTGCACTCAGAATGAACAATTCTGAGATCTACACAACTGCACGCCTCTCACCCCTTTCGCTGACATATTATGCTCGTTGCTTAGCCAATGGCAATTACACTGTGAAACTTCATTTTTCAGAGATAGTATATAGAGAAAACAGATCTTATTACAGTGTTGGAAGGCGAATGTTTGACGTTTATATCCAGGTAGCTGTTGACGTACTCTCAAGCACCTCGTTTTTTATTTAGTGGACATATGCTTGTGGGTTTAATAAACCATACCATTTGTTTCCTATGATAATATAGTTTTTCATTTCAGATGCTTTTTAAGGTTTTTGTTGCTTCACAGGCTCACATGTGTTTGTCAGTGTTTCTTTTTTCATCTTTTTTGTATATGTTTCTAATTAAAGGTAATTTCAAGTAGGGAAAAAGGGTGTTGGAGGATTTCAATATCGAAGAGGAAGCAAATGGAGTTGATAAAGAAGTAATTAAAGTATTTAAAGCAAATGTGAATAATAAAACATTACAGATCCGCTTCCAATGGACTGGGAAAGGGACAACAAGTGCTCCAAAGAGAGGAATGTATGGTTCTCTTATATCTGCTATCTCAATGGAGGCCGGTAAGTAAATTATGTTCTTTGTTGGTCATTAAAAAACCTGTTCAATGTTACCTGTTCTCTGTCCTTTCCCTCACAAGAACTTAAAATATTTGTAACAACTCTAGACACTTTTTTTTTTTAATTATTTCTCTTGGGCCCTCCTCCTCAAAAGAATATTCTTTCAAATAACTTAAGTTCACTAAAATCAAAATGATTCAAGAACAAGAGAAAGAACTACGGCATCGTTCCAGTATTTCGATTGAAATACCAATAAATGGGCCTGTAAGCTTGCATTCAATCCTCAAAAAAGAGGATTTAATTGAGTATGGAGGTTTCGCCACAATCCCATATATTCATTCTTTGCCTCTATTTTGTAGATTTCAAACCTCCTGATCAAAGTAAAACCAAGAAAATCATTATAGCTGTAGTTCTTTCTGCATTATGCCTTATTTTTGTGATCTTGGGCACTCTCTGGTGGAAAGGCTATCTTGGAGGTAGGCCGTCAAGGGAACAAGGTAAGCCTGTTCTTTTCATTTTTGTTATTTGTAAACATATTTTAATCTAGTACAAGATATTAGATTCCCAACTTGTGCTGTAACAAGTCTCTTTCGACTGAGTCAAATTATTGGTAAATTACAGTCTAAAAAATGTCATGAACTTGTTACTTTGACAGTTCTGAAAGGACTAGACCTGCGAACTGGCTTTTTTACGTTTAGACAAATTAAAGCAGCCACTAATAACTTTGATACTGCAAACAAGCTCGGTGAAGGTGGATTTGGATCTGTGTACAAGGTATTTTACAACAACAATTTTTTTTTCTCTGTTTTTCTAATCATATGTTTGGTCACAACATTTACATATAAACCTGAAATGAATGCCATTTGCATCACAGGGTGTGTTATTAGATGGCACTATTATTGCAGTTAAACAACTGTCTTCGAGATCAAAGCAAGGAAATCGGGAATTTGTGAATGAAATTGGCATGATTTCTGCGTTGCAACACCCAAATCTTGTTAAATTACATGGCTGTTGCATTGAAGGAAAGCAATTGTTGTTGGTATATGAGTACATGGAGAACAATGATCTTGGACATTCCTTATTTGGTGAGCTTAAATGTAAAACATCCCTTTCACATCAAAAGTATCAGTTTGATGAATTTCATTGATTTGTTTTTTTTGTTGACAAGAAGGTCCAAAAGACGGCCAGCTGAAATTAAACTGGCCAACAAGGCAGAAAATTTGTGTCGGAATTGCGAGAGGTCTGGCTTACCTGCATGAGGAATCACCACTGAAAATTGTTCATAGGGACATCAAAGCGTCAAATATACTGCTTGATAGGGACCTTAACCCCAAAATTTCTGACTTTGGTCTGGCAAAACTGGACGAAGAGGAGAAAACCCATATTACCACCAGAGTTGCTGGAACCATGTGAGCCCCTTATTTCTTCATTTCGTCCATTATGGCTCCTAAATTTGTTCAAACCTGCTTAATTTTACGCTATAGAGAAAATGGCAGGATGGCTATAGATTTGAAGAATCTAAACTAGAGAAATTTTGATTGCTCAAGAGTCAAGCGTAAAATTATTCAGAGTTTGTAATTCTCTACTTCCATATCAAAGATTCTTGTTATTGATTGAAACTACTCGTCATGCGCGATAACAACTGGACCATTTGAGGAGCTATAATGAGTAAATTTGCCAAAATTCTGCGTCTCAGGATATTATATAAATAACAAATTTGTTTTTAACATGTAAAACCAGTGTGTGTATATAATAAATAAAGAACATGGAAAATAAAATAATCTCTATATTGTAGGCTTGTTAAACTGGAATTTTCTTGTTTCACTCCTTTTCTATAGCTGTATAATGCAATGCTAAAATGTGAATGAGATCAATTTGATTAAGCATTTTCATGCTAAGACTTATTCAGGGTTTCTCTAATAGTAGATTAAGCCCAGAAGTAATAAAATTAGTTATTATTTTGCAGAGGATACATGGCGCCAGAGTATGCATTATGGGGTTATTTAACACATAAAGCGGATGTTTACAGCTTTGGAATTGTTGCATTGGAAATTGCGGCTGGCATAAGCAACACGAAATTTCGCCCAGATGAGGATTATGTCTGCCTTCTAGATTGGGTAAAGATAAAACTTTTAGCATATTTTTCTTTAGAGATGCCAAAACATTTGTGTCGTATTAACTTACACCTCCATGCTTATTGCAGGCTCTTGTTACACAACAAAAAGGAAACTTAATGGGGTTGGTGGATCCAACGTTGGGATCCGACTTCGATAAGGAAGAGGCTGCTAGAATGATCAAAGTAGCTCTTCTATGCACTAATCCGTCGCCAGCACTTCGGCCTACCATGTCTGCAGTTGTGAGCATGCTCGAAGGACAGACTCTTGTCCATGAGTTGATTATGGATCCAAATGTTTATGGTGATCAATTGAGGTTCCAAGCCTTGGCAGAATACATCGATCACCTCAGAAATCCTAGTTCAAGAGACTCTGAGAGCCTCCTCCATTCATCAAGTGCCACAGAGCCCGGCTATTCCTTGTCATCAAGTGCCACAGAGCCTCCCCCATGCATTAGTACACAGTGAAAGAGTTTGATTTTAGTTTATTGCATATCAAATAAATGCCTTAAAAAAAATTGTCATGTAAGATGTAATGTTTTTGAAATTAGTATCATACAAAGTTCATGTATCCGTGCCTTTATGGCTGTATCCTAGTAGATGACTCATCTATGCACGTTATATTCTTCTACAATTGAAACGGCAATGACAATGAGTGACTAACATTGATACCCTTTTAGAGAGAAATATGTCATTTTTGGTTTTTAGTGCATAGAAACTGCCGCGTAGCAGTGTGCAACCTAATAATTTTCACATTTTATTCTTCTTCTATTATTATTATTATTATTATTATTATTTTCAAAGATAAATGACATTTTATTCTGCTGTTACATTTGCTGTTACATTTTATCCTTTTTTTAATTATTATTTTCACATTTTATTCTTTTTTTTTTAATCATTATTTTTTTCTCTTAAAAAAAAAAAAATCTGGAGACGTCTGTTTCCTTGCTTGTAAGTGGGTCCAAAGGCCTAAAGCTTAGCGGGACGGAATAGAGCACGTCATGCCTTATTTGGTGCACCACGACAAATGAAAAACAACAAGATTGATCCATCCTTTTGATCGTCCTTGTCTTCGAGTTTTTTTTTTTTGGCTCTGAATCTGCCAGCTTTACTTTCATTGAAGATCATTATTAGAAGGTAAAAATTAATAATCCTGCAAAAGGAAAAGCAAAGACTATACACCATGAAATTATATCTTAACTTAATAGGGTAAAGAAATAGAAAATAGGGATTTTGCTCGTTCAAAACTTATGGCATATTTTCAATTGCCATCGTAGAGTTCTTTCACTGTGTATATATTGCGCTTAGTATAACATTATTATAAAAAGTTTTTGTATCCAATCCTCTGCACTAAAGTTGGTAAAAAGAAAATGTCGTGTCAAAAGAGGGATAAAAAACAGGAAAGCGCGAAAAATTTTGGAGATTTTTTTTTTTTTAACGCGAAAAGTTACAAGTTAAAAGATCCACTAATGCTCATCATAGTTTGTTCCTTTTGCGAGACGATGGTTCAGTAACTAATTAGAAGGCGATATAAATAATATTCACTCTTGTCGGATATTAATGCTATCAAATAAGATTAACTTAATTAAAATGATATGAAGTATAAGGTTTTAAGTTTTAAAGCATCTTATAAAATGTGGGTACAAAATTATGTATAAAAACCTAAAGTATAATTTTTATTTTTATGATGGGTCAAAATAAAAATAAGAAAAAGTTAAAAATGTTATAAATGGTTGTGGTCCTTGAGTCAGAATGTTAAGTTGCATACTTTTACGCTTCTCATCATGTAAAAGGACAACGAAAGAATCCTCTCACAGAAGTCATATATTCTTGACTCAAAAGATCAAGAACCAACAATTTAATCGTTTTAATAGATTCAAGTATGCTTCCGTTAAGTTTCTTGATGAATTAACATAAGTTTTGAGATTTGATGATGGTTTTTATCAGAGCCTTCTCATGTATAATCATTGAAAAATATTTTCTCAATACTTTGGTTGAATTTTACGTTAATTTGAATTCAGTTCAAAGATTTGTTATATATTCAGTTTAATATATATACACAAATTTGGGTATTTGTGGTTGTTTCAAAAAAAAAAAAGAAGGGTTATATACATATATATTCGGGACGAATTCAATAGATTCAGAAATATGTTTTCGTTTAGAATTGTTTGAGAATTCGTTCTACGTATTGATATGTGTATGTATATATGTATTTGAAAGGTTCTTTTGTTTTTTATTATTATTTTTCAAGAAAACTTGTTTCTTTGTTACGTATGGCATTACTGCCGAACGAAAAAAATAAAAAATAAAAAAATAAAAAAAGGGCAAAGGGCAAGCGGTTGCTGCTGCCTTTTCATGATCTAGCTTTCAAGATTTTTGTTCACTTTTTTTTGGGTCAGATACATGCCGTACATTAACATGAAACCAAAAAAAAAAAACAAAACAAAACAAAAAAAAAAAAAAAACAAAAACAAACAACCAACAACAAAGGCAAAGACTGCAATTGCATAAACTTCCTAGGGAAGTTGTCTTTCCACGGGCTGTGACCTAGGGAGGGACTTTTTAGAGGTTTTGGGCTTTTGGCCCAGAAATTAAAAAAAGGGCTTTTGATACATGGGCCAAAGTTTGGCCCCTGACCGGAATGGAACCCAAGGACCCCTGGGTGACCCACATATAAAAAAAAAATGGGCATGGGTCAATCATTTTTTCATTTGGGTTGGGTTTAAACGATTGGGTCAAATAATAGGTTAACAGGTTGAATTTAGGTAATTGAGTTTGGGTAAAGAGCTAGATAAGGTAACCTGTCCCCCGTATAGTACCCGACCCATAGGGCCAGACCCGTTGACTTTGACCGTTGACCGTGACCGTTGACTTTGACTAAATTTTTTTTATTTTTTATTTCAATTTTAGTATTTTTTGGTGCAATTTTAAATTCAAATATTAGTATTTTCTATGTATTTTGAAATGAATTAATTGAAGCAACATGTCACCAAAGTGACCTCCCTTGTAGAAATTAATTTATTTTAAAATATAAATAGTTGTGTTCATGCAACATATGTGAATATTAACCGGCCCAAAGGAAGGTTAATATTTGACATAATTGCATGTATACTTATGGTAATAAACATGTGATGATTATCCAGTTTTACATGTGAATAATAAATCGGCCCAAAGGAAAATTTATTGTTTGACATGTACTTATTATCAATGTTTGATTACTACACCAAGAGTACTGCTTACAAGTTAATATTTCTGTCCAAAAACTAAATATTAATGTTGTGTTAGGTATCTTGTGATGGGCCCTACAATTATTTGAATTTGTTTAAGTATGATATGGAACTTATGTGAGCTTCTTGTTTTGCTGTTTTGTTCTCTGTTCAGTTGCAAGTTCTGCTTCTAATATTTCTGTTAGCATCAATTCAATTCCGATGCTTAATGGCACAAACTTCAAGGCATGGCAAGAGAACATTACGATTGTTCTCGAAGTCATGGATTTAGACCTTGCATTGAGGGTTGAACGACTTCCTAACCTTACAGATAACAGTTCCCTTGATGAAAGGAGGGACATGGAAAGGTGGAAACATTCGAATCGCATGAGTCTAATGATCATGAAGCGTGCTATTCTAGAAACTTTCAGAGGCACTATGTCTGAAAAGGTTACTACAGCCAAAGGTTTTCTTGAAGAAATAGAAAAGAGGTTTGCCAAGAACAAAAAGGCTGAAACAAGTACGCTTTTGACAAACCTTATTTCAATGAGGTATAAAGGAAAAGAAAACATAAGGGAGTACATCATGGAGATGTCTTATCTTGCTTTGAAACTAAAAGCACTTAAGCTAGAGCTGTCTGAAGACTTACTCATGCATTTAGTTTTGATATATCTTCCTGCACAGTTCAATCAATTTAAGTTGAGCTGCAATTGTCAAAAGGACAAATGGTCCCTTAATGAGCTCATCTCATATTGTATACAAGAAGAAGAAAGACTGAAGCAAGAGAAGGCAGAAAGTGTTCATTTGGCTACAACCTCTAAGGACAAGAAAAAAAAAAGGAAGAAAGATAAGGAAGCTATAGGTGCGGCATCACAGAAGAAACAACAGAAGGGACAAGGTGATGAATTTGTCTGTTTCTTCTGTGAAGATAAGGGACACAAGTAGAAGTAGTGTACCAATTATCACGTATGGCGTGCAAAGAAAGGTACGCTTTTTAATCTAGTTTGTTATGAGGTTAATTTAACTTCGGTACCAAGACACACTTGGTGGATGGATTTCGGTGCTACTACTCACATAAGTGTGTCTATGTAGGGTTGCTTGAGCTACCGAAAACCAAGTAGTGGTGAAAGACACATCTATGTGGGCGATGGCAAGTTAGTGGAAGTTGAGGCAATAGGAATATTTAGGTTATTATTAAAGGTTGGATTTTTTTTGGATTTGAAAAAGACTTATGTTGTACCGTCGTTTAGTCAGAATTTGGTTTCTGTTTCTGTATTGGACAATTTTGGTTATCCTTGTCCATTTGGAAATAGTAAATTTAGTCTTTTTTAAAATCCAAAGTTATTGGTTCTGGTTCGTTATCTGTTTATGATAACCTTTATTTGCTTGGTACGGTTGCCTTATTTAATGAAACCTTGCATATAAGTACACGTGGTGTAAAATGAAAATTAACCAATCAGAATTTCGCTTCATTATGGCACAAAAGATTAATTCATATCTCCAAGTAGAGAATTGAGAGACTTGTGTCTGACGAGATTCTTGATCTTCTTGATTTTACAAATTTTAAAATTTGTCTTAATTGCATAAAGGGAAAACAAACAAATATAAGGAGATTAAGTTCCAACAGGACCTCAAACGTCTTACAACTAATTCATATAGATATTTGTGGGCCATTCCCTACAGCTTCTTGGAATGCTCAACAATATTTTATTACGTTCATAAACGATTACTCACGATATGGTTACTTGCATCTTATTCAAGAGAAGTCCCAATCATTGCATGTGTTCAAGAATTATTAGGCTAAAGTTGAGAACCAACTCAGCAAAAGGATTAAAAACATTAGATCTAACCGTGGTGGAGAATACTATGGCAGATATGAAGGATCAGGTGAACAACATTCAGGACCTTTTGCTAAATTCCTAGAGGAATGTAGTATCGTCCCACTATACACCATGCTGGGATCACCTAACATGAATGGTGTTATTGAGAGGCAAAATAGAACACTTAAGGACATGGTGAGGAGTATGATTAGCTATTCGACCTTGCCAGAATCTCTCTGGGGAGAAGCCTTAAAGACTGCAGCTTATATACTCAACAGAGTTCCAACTAAAGCAACTGTCAAAACCCCTTATGAGATTTGGATAGGCAAAAAGCCTAGTTTGAAGCACTTGCACATTTGGGGTTGTCCAGCTGAGGCCTTATAGGCCTAATGAAAAGAAACTAGACTCTAAGACTGTCAGTTGCTATTTTATTGGATATTCTGAGAGGTCAAGGGGTTACAAATTTTATGATCCAACGATTAAGTCGATTTTCGAGATGGGATCTGCTCAGTTCTTTGAGGATGTCGAGTTTGCGGGGGGAGATAGAGTGAAGGACTTTGTCTTTGAAGATGAATATATTGATATTCCCATAACTGTTACTGACATTGATCAGGTTCCTATTCCTGATATTGTTCAAGAAGCAGATCCAAATTAGGACAATGTCGGAGAACCTCCCATTCTAGAAACTGTTCTAGAAGAACAAACTTTTCCACCTCAAGAACCTATGCCATTAAGAAGATCCACTGTAGAAAGGAGAAGTACGATTCCTGATGATTACATCACATTTCTCTAAGAACATGAGGTGGACATTGGAGTGGTGGAAGATGATCCAATCAACTTCTATTAAGCCATGGAAAGTTCTAAATCTCAAAAGTGGATTAATGCCATGAATGAGGAGATAAAGTCCATGAAAAACAATGATGTTTGGGTTCTTGTCTTGTTGCTTGAAGGTGTGATTGTTGCAAATGGATATTTAAGACCAAGAGGGATTCGAAGGGCGATGTGGAGAGATATAAGGCTTGTCTTGTTGCATAGGGCTTTACTCAAAAGGAAGGCAATAACTATAAAGAGACTTTCTCTCCGTTTCTGACTCTTTTAGGACTATGATGGTATTGGTGGCATATTTTGATCTTGAGCTTCACCAGATGGATGTTAAGACTGCGTTTCTCAATGGCGACATTGATGAGATGATTTATATGGTGCAACCAGAGAACTTTGTGTCAGAAGATGCACAGAAGATGGTTTTCAAATTAAAGAAATCCATCTATGGGCTTAAACAGACGTCTCGTCATTGGTATTATAAATTTCATCAGGTTATCATCTCGTTCGGTTTTGAGATGAATTTGGTTGATGATTGTATATACCATAAGTTCAGTGCGAGTAAGTATATTTTTCGGGTTTTGTATGTTAATGACATATTGCTTGCTATCAACGATATAGGCTTATTGCATGAAACCAAAAGATTTCTATCAAAAAAATTTGAGATGAAGGATCTTGGTGACGCCTCTTTTGTGTTGCGTATACAGATACATCGGAATTGCTCTCAAGGTATACTTGCATTATTACAAAAAAGCTATATCGAGAAGGTACTTAAGAGATTTGGTATGCAAGATTGTAAACCAAGTGACACCTCTGTTGCTAAGGGAGACAAGTTCAGTCTCAGTCAATGCCCCAAAAATGACTTTGAAGTTAAAGAGATGCAGAAGATTCCTTATGCGTCAGCCATAGGAAGTTTGATATATACTCAGGTTTGTATGCGTCCAAATATTGTGTACATTGTTGGGATGCTAGACAAGTACTTAAGTAATCCAAGGATGGATCATTAGAAAGCAGCCAAACGAGTCATGCAGTATTGACAGAGAACAAAGGATTACATGCTCACATATAGAAGATCGGATCAATTGGAGATTATTAGGTATTTAGATTTTGATTTTGCTGGGTACCAAGACAGTCGGAGATCCACATCGGTCTATACCTACCTGTTGGCTAGAGGAGCTATTTCTTGGAAAAGTGCTAAGCAGACATTGATAGCTTCTTTTATCATTGCAGCAGAGTTTATAGCATGTTATGAGGCATCCAACCATGGGATATGGCTATGGAATTTTGTCATTGGGTTGTGAATTGTGGATGAAATTGAAAGACCACTTAAGCTATTTTGTGACAATAAGTCAGCAATGCTATATTCCAATAACAACAGGAGCTCAACAAAGTCGAAGCATATAGACATTAAGTTCCTCGTTGTTAAAGAAAAAGTACAAAGTGGTCAGGTGTCTATAGAGCACATTGGGACAAACTCTATGGTTGCGGATCCGCTTACTAAAAGAGTACCGCTCAAGGTCTTTTATGAGCATACTGCTCAAATGGGTGTTGTATCTCTTGAGGATATGTCATTTTAGTGGGAGTTTGTATTTTGGATGCTTTCTTATTGTAGACACATTTTATAGTTATTTTCTACAGAAATAAAGTTTACAGTTTAT
Source organism: Artocarpus hirsutus (assembly GCA_946598075.1). Taxonomy (NCBI): domain Eukaryota; kingdom Viridiplantae; phylum Streptophyta; class Magnoliopsida; order Rosales; family Moraceae; genus Artocarpus; species Artocarpus hirsutus. The sequence goes on from CAMOHE010044875.1 coordinate 38,146, forward strand.
TTTCACTCTGAATATATTTGATTTGATCTCACTAAAGAATAAAGTTAGACCAGTAGGAAATAGGCATGTTAAGATCACATTGCATGAAATTTCCTTGACATCCATGCTTGATCCATGTCATTCGTTATAGTAATATACGTAACCATTGATGGGTTTAGTTACATTGAATGTAACGAAGACCGTTTTGATCCTATATTGATATGATTGATGGACCAGATTGATTGGAGATGCTTTTGGTAATGATAGCATAATTCATGAGCTCATAAAAGGTATAATTCATATTTATAAAGTATCATATATAGCCCAAGTGGGAAATTGTTAGAATTAATTCTAATGATATGTGGGCTAATATATTAAATAAATGTGTATTAATGCTATCAAATAAGATTAGCTTAATTAAAGTGATCTAATAAAGTGTAAAGTTTTGGGTTTTAAAGCATCTCATAAAATGTAGGTACAAAATTAAATGTAGAAACCTAAAGTCTAATTTCTATTTTTATGATGGGTCAAAATAGAAATAAGAAAAAGTTAAAATATTATAAATAGTTGTGGCCCTTGAGTCAGATAGTACATAACTTTTTTGCATCCCATCATGTAAAAGACAGAGGGAAAACTTCCTCTCATAGAAATCATACTTTCTTTACTCAGAAGATCAAGAACAAAAAATTCTACCGTTCTAATAGATTCAGGTATACTTCTGCTATAATTCTTGATGAATTGACATGAGTCTTGAGATTTGATGATGGTTTTCATCTATAAAATTTCCTTCTACAAAAACAACATGAGATACTACCCAAACGAGAACTTTGTATGCCTTCTAGATTGGGTAAAACAGAACTTTACCGTACTGTTTTGGCCCATTAAAAAGTACAAACTATAAATGAACTATCAGTGAAAACTTGTTTAACAAAGGAACAAAGGCTTTATCACGCACAAAAATTCATGTCTTTTTTTTTTCTTTGTGCTTATTGCAGGCCATAGTCTTGCAACAAAAAGGGAATCTAATGGAGCTGGTGGACTCAAAGTTGGAGTCTGAATTCGATGAGGAAGAGGCAAATAGAATGACAAAGGTAGCTCTATTGTGCACAAATCCATCGCCAGCACTTCGCCCCACCATGTCTGAAGTAGTGAGCATGCTTGAAGCTGAAATAGCAGTTCATGAACTGATCATGGATCCAAGTAATCAAGGTGATTCGTTAAGATTCAATGCCTTAAGAGTCCAGTTTGATCAGATTTCGCAAAAAAGCTCAAGTCAACTTCAAAGTATCAATACTCATTCATCTGGCGTAACAAGGACTCAATCTTCCTCTACGTCAGCCTCATATGTTTAGTGAGTTAGCATATTAATTAATTGTCAACTAGATTTTGGTTGACTTACATTATTCACTTCTTTTGTGCAAAATAATGCAGTAGTTTTGTGAAAATTTGTGTGTACTCTATGTATGACATAATATTGAAAAATACTTCATTAATAAGACTTGAGAAGTCACTGACAAAATAAGATTACAACCCTTCCCAGAAACACAAACAGACAACTTAAACAAAAACACATCAGGAAAAAACCATAAGAAAGTCCTTCCTACACATCAAACTAATTTTTTGTCACTAACTTTACCGAACCTGGGAAGAACTAGAAAATCAAAAGCTTCCTGATCTCCATAAATAGCAACACTGTCCATGATATTAGCCAAAACACTCTTGCATTCCAGAAGCTTCTTGGCACTTCCATTCTGCTTCGACCATTTTGTTGCTATCGAAGGTTACTCCTCCATCAGGCTCTCGATCCCACCCCCCTGAGGTGCCATCAGCTCGGAGACAATCTCCATCTCCAGATCGTTGTGCACCAGGTTGAAAATACAGAACTGCAAATGCTAAGCCATGACATCAACAAGCCTTCTCAACACAATCTTCCAATATGCAATCATCCTCATCCTCAGGTCGAGAGCCTGATGCAGAAGATGTGGATAATGCCTAAGATGTACGACCTTAATCTCTCCAAACCCTTCCAAATTCACCTTCGATGGCTTGTTCTCGTTGTGCAAGACACCATGTAAGAATCCATCCTTCTGCGTCATTAGGTTTGTCCATTCAGTGGAGAACTCCAGATTACAAGTGTAATCAGTCAGCTTCTCCATCTCCACCACCTCCATTGTATACTCAATGGATCTTTCTTTCATCTTTGCGATCAGATTGTGGCTAGCACGTCTTGTGGATAGCTGAAGTTGGTAATAGTCCTCAACATGGTGCATCAAAATCATGATCATCACCTCCCCAATGTAGTCCCTCAACCTCTCAGTAAAGCCTACTGGTATGCTTGACATCCCGTTGACCTTCCATTGCAAGACAATGAGAAAAACAGAGCGAGGAAGGAAGTTCGGCAGACCATTCTTTTTTGCTTGTTCCAAGTTCCTGATCTCATCCATCAGAAAATTCCTTAGAGGATGTCTCTCCGCGACACTTATGAAGCTCATCGGAGTACTGATTCAGCATCTCAAGCAATCTTGCCGTGCAATGCATGCGCTTTTTGTTCTCATACTCATCGAATTCCCCTCTGAGAAGAACTTTCCTTAGAGACTCCTTTGCAAACCCAAGAATTCACATGAAAGCAGTCATTGCTTCAGCAATTGTGGACATGTTCTTTGGCAGCTTATTAAGCTCATTGAGGTTTTGAGTTCAGTTTGTCATTGATCTTTTTAACAATCTCAGTCATATTTCTTGCACTACCAGAGGCTTGAATCTGCACCAACCTCTGAGCCAAAATAGGAATCCCGACAATCGATCTATCAATCTTTGAAAGCAGATGATGAGCTCCGAAAAGCCAAGCTTCCTCTTTCCTTGCCTCCTGATAAGACTCATCTCCAACCCTGTTCCTAACATAAACATAACCAAGATCAATGTTAACATCATCTGCATTGTCTTCTCTAGAAGCCCTTCAGGAGCCTTATCCGCCTTCGTCACCACGACGAGAGTCCTCTCTCCGGTCTTGTCCATGGACTGCAACATCCAAATCGACTCACAAGTTGGGAATCAACAGTCGCAGACAGAACATTTAGTATAATACTCTCCTGAGGCACCGTACACTCATAATAATATCCCTTATCTGATCATAAATATTCTCGGGCTGTCCATGAACAGGAACTCTAGTGATTCCTGGAAGATCAACCATTGTCAAATTTGGAACGCCTTTCTTTGCCACCACAAGAGTCAAAGGGTTGTTGGAAATCCCTTTTCCACTCCTTGCAATCTCGTCGGTGGCCTGATTTATGGCCTCCGAGATGTTCTCTTCGTCGGTTGGGACAACTTTGCCATTGAATTCCGAGAAGAGCTTCGGGTGAGGATTAGAGTGGTTTTGGAGCCTCATGATGAGAGGGACTTGTTAGAGCTAAATATATGCAATAACCTTAAGCATATAAAATCAAATAAAAAAGTGGATCGGTTTTACCTCTCGCCAATTGAAGCTATGCAATCCAAAAGTGAAGCTGCCTTTGTTCCACAGGTTCCATCATTCTGCAAGCTTGCTGTCTTCTGCTTTGTCTCACGAATTAGAGGGCTTTTCAACTCTCTCAATCACCGAATGATGGTGTATCAAAGTGATAAATGTAATCAATGAGTTGATGGACCTCAAAAAACGCTCGTGTTTATTCTGCTATGCCCATTACATAGAATGCAGCCAAAATGTATTCGGATAAAATTTGAATCATGAGCCACTTAGTGCTATTAGTGCACAGAGCACCCTACCTTAATGGAGTATTTAAGTACAAGGGCATAAAGCACTTATGAGTGCATAGATTACATACATTCTCTCACTTGGTTCATAAATTTAATTATTTACCGTAGTAAAAAACAAAAAACACACAAATTATGATAATAGGTACTCTTAGAACGAGTGTTATCTTTCATGTATCACAACATATTACGTCTTTTAAGTTAATGAATAAGCCTTTTGTTTATTTCAAGATTAAAACTTAATGATATTTCTTAATTAAATAATAAATATATATATAAATAAAATATGAGAAAATATCATAACTGATATAGACTTTCATAAATTTGTTCTTGCAACAAAAATTACACAAACGAATCAAGTCCCATTTTATCCGCAAGATCCTAAAATTTGAATGGTTGCATGCCTTTAGTTAAAGGATTAACGATCATTAATTTAATGTTAATGTGTTTAATGACCACCATTTTATTTTTAATACATTCTCTTATGGCTAAATACTTAATGTCAATATGTTTACTTTGACTACCACTTTAGTTATTTTTAGCCGTAAAAATTGCAGCTAAATTGTCACAATACATTCTTAATGGCCTAGAGATTGAATCGATAATTTTAAGCCCAGAAATGAAACACTTCATTTATACACAATGCAAAGTAGTCTCAAAACAAGATACGAACTCATCCTCTATGATAGAAGTAGCAGTCAGAATCTGCTTTGAGCTTTTCCAAGATACAGCTCTACCAGCAAATAGAAAAATGTATCCAGGTGATTCTTTGAATCAACACAACTAGTGAAGTCTTAATTAGAGTAGCCAATTACCTCTAGATTTTTGGTTCATCTATACATAAGCATATAATCTTTGGTTCCCTAAAGATACCATATCACTTCCTTTGCAGTTTTCCAATGGTCTTTATGTGGATTACTTTGATATTTTGTTAACATTCCCACATCAAATGCAATGTCAGGCCTTCTACAGACCTAAGCATACAACAGGCTTCCAACAATTGAAGCATATAGGATGTTCTTCATTTGTTCCCTTAAAAATCATTTTTGGGCACTGGTTCAAATTAAATTTATCACCTTCACTATCGGAGCTATACTTAGTGAACAATCTTTCATCCGAAATCTCTCTAAACCTTATTGATATAGGTTTTTTGTGACAAATCTAAAATCCCTTAAATCTATCTCTATAGATTTTTATGCTAATGACATAAGATACATCACCCATATCCTTCATATCAAAGTTTTAAGAGAGAAATTGTTTTATCTCATGTAGCAAACCCTTATTATTGGTTGCAAGTAAAATATCATCTATATATATAATAAGGAAACAAATTTTGCTCCTACTGATATTCTAATATGTACATTGATCCATAATGTTCTTCTACAAATGCAAATGAAGAGATAACATCATGAAATTTTAAATACCATTGATGGGATGCTTGTTTTAATCCATATATGTATTTCTTAAGCTTGCATACTAAATGCTCACCATTACTATAAAAAAATCCTTTTGGTTGTTTTATGTAAACCTCTTCTTTTATATCTCAATTGAGAAAAGTCGTTTTCACATCCATTTGTTGTAACTTTAAGTCAAAATGCGCAACTAATGCCATAATAATACGAAAAGAATCTTTCGTAGATATAAGAGAAAAAGTCTCCCTGTAGTCAACTCCTTCGCTTTAGTGAATCCTTCAGCGATAAGTCTTATTTATATCTTTCAATGTTACCCAATAGGTCTTTTTTTGTCTTAAAGACCCATTAATAACTTATGGATTTTACACCATTGGGAAACTAAACAAGATCCCAGACTCCATTAAAGAACATAAATCTCATTTCATCTTGCTCGGCATCGTACCATAAATTTGATCCTTTACAACTCATGGCTTGTGAAAAATTTCAGGATCATTTTTGGCTCTAATGTTGTAGTCAAACTCTTACAGATATACAACATAATCACTAGGAATTGCTGATTTCTTTATACTAGGAGATCTTCTCAATGTTGAATCAACATTTTCTTGATGAACATGTTGTTCAACTGGTTGTTCAATTATTTTAGGCATTTCCTAAACAATGTGATCTATTAGATTATTGTCAGCAGTTTGTGGAACTTCAATGATTGATTTCCCAACACTTGTTTGAACTTGAAAAGTGTTGTGAACAACAATCAATCTATCACTTGAGCACGAAGATTGGGCATGAAAATTATCTTTCTCAGAAACAATGTTTTGTGATTGATCACTCCCACTGATTAAGTCATTCTTAAGAAATTTTGCATTTCTTGATTCTACAATCTTAGTGTTGTGAGATGGACAATAGAATATGTGTTCTTTAACCCTTTTGGCATATCTAATGAAATACCCACTAATGGTCCTTGGATCTAGTTTCTTTTCTTATGGGTTATAAACTCTTCAGACGGGTATCCCCAAATGCTTGTATATCACAAACTTGGTTTCCAATCTTTCCATAATTCAAATAGCGTCTTTGAGACAACCTTTGTTAGAACTTAGTTTAAAATATACATAACCGTTTTAAGAGCTTCAATCCATAAGAATTCAGAAAATTTGGTGTGGCTTCACATACTCCTCACCATGTCCATTCTTAGTATATCTACCATAATATTCTCCACCTCTATCCATTTTCACGATCTTAATTTGATTTCCACGTTGTTTTTCTATTTCATCTTAAAATCTTAAAAGCATTTAATGCTTCGTTCTTGTTACGAAGCAAGTAGAAGTACATGTATTGTGAATAATCATTTATGAAAAAGATGAAGTATTTTGGACTATACGAGTCCATGTCTGGACAACAAATGTCTAAATATATAATTTCTAATATATCTATACTCCTCTTTGCATATTTTTTAGACTTGTTGGTTTGCTTTCCCTTAATATAGTCTACACAAGTGTTAAAATCAGTAAAATCTAAAGTACTAAGTATTCTATCATTTACTAATCTTTTAATTCTTTCTATGGAGATTTGTTCCAATCTCTGGTGCCACAATATGGAAGAATCTTCATTTGTAACACCACGTTTTATGCCACTATTAACATGCATAGCATCATAAGTGGTATCATGTTGCAAATTAATAGAGAACAGACTATCAGACAATGTATCATTTCCAACAAGATCAAATTTGTAAAAGAAATTGAAAGAAGTCTTTGAAAAACTAAAGGAATATCCCAAAAGTATGAGCCTTGAAATTGAAATTAATTTCCCAAAGAAACTAGGAATATAAAAGGTCTTTTCCAAATTTGAAATAAAACCACTACTTAAAAATTAAAGTGCATGTTCCAATTATCCACATGTGAATGCATACTAGCATCCTTAAGGTTTCACATACTGTGCTAGGCATTTGAAATATGGATTGTAGAACTAGAATCAATCCACCATGTGTCATGATTAAAATCAATCATATTAGATTTATAACGAACAAACGAGATTAGATTACTTTTTTCAAGTCAGTTATGGAATTTAGTTCAATCCTTCTTCATGTGTCCCCTCTTTTTACAGAAAAAACACTTAGATTCCTTTTTGATTCTACCTTGAATAGGTATTTTACCTTTTTTTTTGGCTTTTTTTGTTCTTTTCTTGCATTGTCAATAACGCACTTTTACTCATTTCCATTGTCAACCTCCTTTCTTCTTGAACACACAAGGTCATAAGTTGATTAATTGACCATTTATCCTTATGTGTATTAAAAGATATTTTCAAGGGTCCATACTGTTGTGGAAGAGTATTTAATATATAGTGCACAAAGAAAAATTCAAACATATCAACTTCATGTGTCTTTAATTGAGCCTCAATGTTCCTCATCTCTATGATATATTCACGGACACCTTTGACACCGGTAAGCCTTAAGGATGAAAATTTTATTATGACTGTGTTAGTAAGTGCTTTATTGGAATAGGTATTTTATCTTTTTTTGTTTGGCTTTTTTTGTTCTTTTCTTGCATTGCCAATAACGCACTTTTACTCATTTCCATTGTCAGCCTCCCTTCATCTTGAACACACATGGTCATAAGTTGATTAATTGACCATTTATCTGTTTGAGTATTATAAGATATTTTCAAGGGTCCATACTGCTACAGAAGACTGTTAATATATAGTGCAAAAGAAAGATTCAAACATATCAGCTTCTATTGTCTTTAATTAAGCCTCAATGTTCCTCATCTTTATGATGTATTCATGAACACCTTTGACACTAGTGAGCCTTAAGGATCTAGCAAGTGCTTTATCTGATGTTGCAAACTACTCATTAATGGATTTTAGTAATGCTTTAATATTTTTATACTGATCGATGGAACTTCTAATGCCAGTAGAAATAATGGTCTTTATGAATATCATACTAAGACGATTAGATAGCTCCCAATGTTAATAAAAAGCTTTTTCATCTATAGTGCTAGTGTTAGTAATAATAAGTTTGTCTTTCCTAATAAGATTGTCTCTGTCTATCCACCCAAGATGAAAAAGAATTTTCTCCTTCCATATTTTATAATTGTCATTAGAGTCATTCGCAAGTTGCAAGGCTGTATTAATAATTTTACATGCTTACATTTCATAATTTTTCGAGACTAATAAACATATATCATGTTTTACCAATATAAATCATGTTATAAAATTATGAATCTAGTGACATAAAACTTGTTTACGGGCTAAAGTTCTAGTTCAATTAGATTCACCTAACTTTACGATAGAACAATCAAATTATGTTCTTTTTCTTAATTTCTGCAGGTCAATTAAGAAATATAGTTTGATATTTTATCCTAATTAACAATAGAAATATAATAAAAATTCCTGTAAGATAAATTTATCATATCAATTATGATTAATTACAATAAATGCCATTTTCTAAATGTGATCTTAAATCACTTAATGTATAATTTTATATAATTAAAATTAATGTGGCTAAACTCTAATTAATTAAAGTTATATGGATCACTATAAATTTATTCTAAAATTTTGCTCATAAATAAATTGCATTTGACGTAAAGCAATATAAATAAATATGAAAAAAAATCAACAATATATATACGAATATTCTTTATGTATAAATTAAAATTATACATACAAATATCATAATCTAGTGTGTAATTATACAAAAATTTTAATGTACTAAATTATTCAACTTAATAATGCATGTATAATTTAAATTACAAATTATACATAAAAATAATATATGCACGTAAATATAAAAAATTATATTCACATAAAATATATAATATTCATAACAAATACCAAAAAGTATGAATATTCAAAATTATGAATCTTTTCATTATTATACCAAAATATAAAAAATTTAATAAAATAGCAAAATTATGGATATTATGAAAATTTCAAAAAATATTAAAATTTATAAAGTTTATAAAAATTTCCCCAAAAAAAATTCCAATAATAAAGCTGAAAAAATCCCAATTTTTTTTAACTTTTAGATTTTTTTTAATTTTCTACCCAAGAAAACGACATGTCATTTTAGACATTTAAGCCGAAAACGACTTATCGTTTTGAACTATAAAAGTGTGTCCTTTAGTTCCAAAGCAACATGTTGTTTTGCAAGAGGGGAAGGTGCAAAAACGACTTGTCATTTTTGGCTTATGTTGGGCATGTAAAAATGAAACAACTTTTCGTTTCTTGAGCCGTCTTCAAACTCTAGATGGGTCTTTTGATCTGGTTTCAACCCAGTTTAGACCCATAATGAAATCCAACGTTTTCTTAGCCTTCTAAATACCAAAAATGACGTTTCAAATCGCAAAAGTATTATAAATCCAATTTCTTAACGATTTCTAATCTTAGTTTCCATCAAAAAACTCTAAAGCCAATAACCCAAAAAAAAAAAAATTATACGGGTTTGTTTTCCAAAAAATACAGATTGCTCAAAAGTTCAAGGTAGAGGTTTAAATAGTTCTAATGCCAACTGTTAGAGCCAAATTATGCAATAACCTTAAGCATATAAAATCATAAGCAGAAATGGAAATCGGTATTACCTTTCGCCATTGAAGCTATGCAATCCGAATGTGAAGCTGCCTTTGTTCCACGGGTTCCATGATTTTGCAAGCTTGGTGCTTTCTGCTTTGTCTCATGAATTTGAGGGGTTCTCAAGTCTCTCAATCACCGAATGATGGTGTGTCAAAGTGAAAAATGTGATCAATGAGTTGAGGGACCTCAAAACACACTCTGTGTATATTCTGCTATGCCCCTTACATAGAACGCAGATAAAATGTATCCGGCCAAAAACTGAATCATGAACCACTTAGTGCTATTAGTGCACAAGGCAGTCTATCTTAATGGAGTATTTTAATATAAGTGCATAAAGCACTTATGAGTGCACGGAGCACTTACAAGACTCTTGTGCAAATTCTTTGGCCGCAAGGGAGGCTGATTCCGGCGAGGGATTTGAGCACGCTGGACTTTCCGGAGGACTGATCCCCAACAATGATGATTGTCGGAAGAGGACGTCTTTCCTCCGTGACACTGAGGTTCCGAAGCCAGTCGACCACGTTGAGGAAGGGACGGATCCTGTCGTTGCAGGATGAGACGATGGGTGCAATGGAATCCACCTGAACCAATGCAAGTGAGTGTTCCTCATTGACTTTCTTAGAACAAAACCTTTTGATCAAAGAAGAGGAGGGGACGCTAGTTTCAGCCATTTTCAGTGAGCTAAAAATGGAATGAGAAAAGATCAGTCTGAGAGTGCAAAAGTAGTGGAAGAAAGAGTAGTACTGGTTGGGATATGTTATTGGAGAGGGATAGTGTTTATTTATAGAGGTTTTGCATGGATAATAATCAATGAAGATTAAAGATTTTACGTGACGTGTAGGAAATGGAAGGACTCTGCAACTCCACAACGTTTGATATTCCAATAGAAAAAAGGCTAATGAGATTCTGAAGAATGGCATGGACGCAACAAGTTTTTTACCAGGCTGGGGACAGAAAAAGCTCGAGTACCTCTTGCCACTAGGGACTCTTCCGCTTCGGTACGTACTCCCATATAATTGTGTCTGTTTGAAAATTGAACTTAATTATACGGTTCTTTATTCTCTGTTTTTAACGTTCATTAGCTCCAGATTGCTAAAAGATTTCTTTACATGTATTTACTAAGTAATTAATTGATAAAATTTAGGTAAATAATGAATTTGCTTGAAAAATAACGTATGGATAATGTATTTTCTCAGTGAAGAAGGTGGTAAAATTTTGTTTACAAATTAAATGAATTGATAAATCTTTGATAAATAAGCTATTTATTTAGTGTAAAAATTAGTAAACACTATGCAACGGATTTCCCTTAAAAAATTAATTAATAGATTGACAAAACATGATTTATTTACCTCTTCTTTATACTATCTCTAATAGAAATGTCAATAGCAATACCATTATTATATTTGCCACCAAAAAGCATGAAAATAGCATATGTTGATTTTTTTAATTTTGTGCTTTAATTCATAATGCTATTTAACATGTCATATTTGTCTTTTGTTATAATTATTAAACATTTTTTTTTAAAATGAAAATTGCAATCTAAATTAGAGAAGTACAAATACTAACTCAGAGTGAAAGACCATAACATATTTAGTGACGCAACCTTGATTACAAACCAGAACCACCAACAGATTGATAAAAAATGCTCAAGGGATAAAACGAATGCCTAGTTATACGACTAAGAAACTAAAATGACATACTACAATCAAGCACATAAAAAGCTATTCCACACATACTGTTAGAAAAATAGTATACAGTGGAATTTTAAAAAAATTTTCATACCAGAATATTTTTCAAGACACAAGTTTTACACGCTATATGCATAAATTAACCAGGTCTTACAACCTTGTTTGTTGAAAGGCTCCCGCAATCCATGAAGAGTATGACAATCTAGAAGAGCCTCAACCAACTAGTCCTTTTTGCTGTCCTTTATCCACGATTGGTGTGTGTGTGGGCACACACGTACAGCTCTTCCACAAGTGGCTCTCCTTCTAACCAATCGAAAAATACCCAAAGTTATAGTTCATAATTTGTAAACAACAGCTCTCTGGAGAGTTTTAGAGCCTCACTAGTAGAGTACTCCCCCTAGATTTCTCAACTGATCTAAATAATAATGAGTCTTACTCCTCTTTTTACAGAGGTTGGGTCTATGGGTTAGTCCTTATCAGATAAGGCCTCAAAAATTCGAATCAGAATAATATCAAATAAAAAATTGAGTCAAAAAATGCTTGATCAGAAATCGTTTGGTCGACAGATTGAATTGGTAGATCGTCTTGTCAAACTTACTCCATCGGCAGGCCGATCATAAAGATCGGCTTGTCAAGCTTACGATAAATAATCCCTAAGAATCTTTTATTTCCCACCTGAGATTCTAGGAATAGAGCCTTAGTTTTAATTCAAATAATCTAATAAAAAAGTAATCTGATTAAAACAGTCATATCTAGATAATCTCTAGGAAAATAAATATTCTCGATAATTTAACAAGTTTATCTTGAATTAAATTTTACAAAATTAATACAAGTAATAAACAGACATGAATTATCTGATCCTATTGAATTTTTAGCCAATTTGATAATTTAATATAAGTCACCAATTATTAAAAAGCACGTTATATCATTATAGGTTTTTTATGAGTTAGCAAAGGGAACCTGATAGACCTATATAGTTTAAACTCCTGAAATTATGAAACCCAATATCCCAGATATACATTTCATAATTATCAACTCCAACGCTACTCTATTAAATGCTTAGAGCTGCACTCTCGAATTATATAGAATTACGAAGCCTATATAGCTAAGTCTCCATGACATATCATAATGTATAGTATCCCCATAGGATTATCCATAATCAAATTAAGGATAAATTATGTTTTATCTTCCTAATTATTTTTATCTTACATTCTATTCTTTCACCATCAGAAAACTTACCATCCAAAGACGATATACCATTCGATTACACTTATGTATCCAAATGGTTGAACGCTCTAGTTTTCCAATTACAGGATAAAGCATATAAAAGAATATCATCTACTCCTTAAGAGAAGCTATGGATTCCATATCTATGAACAATAGGTCTACGCTATCAAGAATCATGCCTCCAACGTACCGACATACGTATCAACATAAAATGTGGATGTCACTTTTTGGTACATCAAAAGATATAAGTCAAGACAACGAGCCCACTATTCATCTCAGAATTAAGATACCATACATATGATTGTCTAAAGTGAATTAATTTGCCAAGACAGATTATTAATCCAAATCAATTCACTTTATATCCCGATTTAACACATCGTCACCTATGACAATGTGCCAATGTTTTTATTCATGGAATCTACCTCCAATTGCTAAGACAAACTATCTTTTGTTAGGGATATAGAGAACATAACAATCTTTGCATTAATAAAGCACCCAACTTTATTCCCTCGATTGCAGATCTTATGATTTAGGCCGTCGTCGCCTTTAGAATTATGTCTTTCACATAATCTATCCATCATACGCCTAGTTCTTAAGGTTTAGACCGACAGTCTTAGAATTTTGTTTGCTTATGATACATTCAACAAATATGAATGTAAAGAAGACAAGATTTGATATATAAATAATAAATAATAAATAAATTCTTTATTAATAAAAATGTCTCTAAAAATATATTACATTTTTAATCTTTAGGGCATACATGTTTAACACATACCACTATAGGGGGTGGATAACTCTAATCGACCAAAGTCAAAAGACTAAAGGCATCAAGCCTAACCCTACACGAGAAGGTGAAAAAACCAAATCCATTATTATAACAAAAAAAACCTGACGGAAACATTTACAACGTTACTTAACAAAAACAAAACATAAAGCAAAAGATTACAGACCAAACAATAACAATGCATTTCCGAGTGACTATCTGACAATAGCCCTAAGAGAGCAGGAAAGCCACACAAAATCCAAGAGCCGAAGGGACATTGATGAAGAGTCTAGACACTAGCGAGAGGGGACCAGACATTGCCATTTGCCATGGCCAACCTAAGGAATCGCCACCCTAAGGGTCCACCATCCAATAAAGACCAAGCTCTCTTGGAGATAGATTCCATCAAGCCCCTATTAGCTTCTAGCTAGCAAAAGAAAGTCCTTCTCGTTCGCCCCCCCACCCCCAACTAGATATGGTCATCGTCGCAGCTAGCCGCACCAAACTCGGAGTCACCAATGCATGCACGCGGCCCGAAACGGCCACCAACTACATGCCCGAAACCATGAACCCAGGCCTAAACATGTCCCCCCAAAACCCAACGCCAACCAAGAATCCACTAGAGAAAGGGATATTGTGCTAGTTAGTAAACCTCCCATGGAGCTGGGAGTCCAAAGACCAACCTAGGGCCTGCACCGGACTCTAGCCATTTGAGGCTTCACATAGAGGTGGTGCACCAAAGAAATGGGAGAAGAAGCAGAGCGTGGGTAGAGTTTTTTTTTTATAATTAATTATTAAACCTTGAAACTTATAAAACTAATCTTTGAATATTAAAATAATCTAAAAGTGATTATTTTGTAATGTTTTGTAATTATTAAACCAAAAGAAGTTAATATATCAATCAATAGGAGTCAAATGCTAAATCTACTATACTTTAAACTTGATGGAAAATTTGCTACCAAGTTTAACATGTAGCAAATTTAGCATTAAAATAGCATTGCATTAGAAAGTGTTATTTTACACTTAAATTTCAAATTTACCATTGGCATATCAATTTAACATTACATTGGAGATAGCCTTAAATGCTATTATAGACACATGCTCAGGGACCCTTAATAAAAGAATTTAGAACATTACAACAAATAAGTCAAAATAATATAACAAAAAAAATTATTAAGCTAAATTTTTGATAACTTTAATAAATAGACCAAGCTTTTTTAAATTCATATTTACTTTTAAGTAAAATTACAAAAAATACCCTTATCTTTTTCATCTCCACAAAAAACCTTACACATATTTTCTCTTTCTTCTTCCTTCTCTTTCCTTCTCTTCTCTATCCTATCTTTGGCGATGACCCTGTCCCCTATGTGACTTTGATGACTTCTCCTCCTATGACTTTGGCAATAATACTACTTTTCGTATGACTCCAATACATATTGCCCGTGAGTCTTTGACAATGAAGCTGCTCCCCACATGACTTCGGTGACGGTGCTGCTGTGGTAGATTGACGGCAACAACTTGGAACTTTGATGGAAAGTCCAAGGGTCAACAACTACAGAGGATCCATGGCAAGCGCATGGCAACATATATGGTTTGTAGAAAGGTACCCAAGAGAGGAGAGAAAGAAAGAGAAGGGAAGAAGGAGAGAGAGGCATGAGAGTTTCAATTATGGTTTAAGGATATTTTTTGTAATTTGATTGCTTAATAAATCTAAATTTATATTGAAATTTCCTATATAACAACAATTTATATAAATTGGTCTATTAAATTTTATTCTTCTATTATTTAGGTCTATTTTCTTCATTCTTCCAAAGAATTTCATATGCATCCATTTCAAACAATTAATAATGTGTAAAAACAATAGGAAGAAAAAGAAGAAAAATAAGAGAGAGCTCATAGGAAAACCAAAGGTCCTGTTTGTTCAATAGGATTGGAAGTGGGATAAGGATAACTAATCCAAATTTGATGGTAGATTTGACTGGATAAATAATCCATTTACCAAAAAATAGTCACCCATAGGATTAATAATCCTCCTAAAATAGGTGGTATTAACAATCCTTGAACTGAGATTAATATTATTTTCCCCAAACTCATTAACCATCAAAGCATATCTGCCCGCCGAAGTAACCTAACCTTCAACTCCTATGATGACAACCAAAGCAAACGACTCTTCAACTCTTGTGACAATAACTCTCACGACGGCTTCAGTGATAACTCCATCTCTTGTGACAACGATGAAACTTTGTTTCTCCCACAACGATGATCAGGCTTCCGATTTTGCGTGACGACAACCGTGTTCCTCCTCTCCCTCATGATGATGATGGCCCTGCTTCGTCCTCCCCTCTTCATACGTCTCTTCAATGTCCAAATCCAAGCTCAAGCATATGGGTCCATAAGCCTTCCCATAAATTCTTTTGCCAAAGTAACCTAGCCTTCTTCCATTTTATCGGTAGATTTATAGGATTTGTTCTTGTAAATTGCATTGATTATTATCTGAGCATAACAAATCTTGCTGCATTTGGTACCTTCACTACTACAACATAAACTCTTTTTTTTGTTCCAACTTTCCCTTTTTATTGTTTTTAATTTTTTTAATAAAAAATTATGGTATAGAGTTTATTTTTGCACATTATTTAATAATTAGTTTACTAAAATTATTTAAAAACAATTATATTTAATTTAGTCTAGTTCGATCATGTATGAAGCACATGATTAGATTGAACTTAATCCGATCCATTAATTCAGTCCAAGCTAATCCAATCAGTATAGGAAACATGGCCTAAAGACATTAGTAGAAAGTTAAGGAAAAAAAACAGAGAGAGAAATACAAATTCATGTGTAATTTGTGGGTGAACAAATTAGCCATGAGGACTAACTTTAAATTAATAGATTTAAACCAAATGAAAAGAGAACCATTGGATTGGTTCAATTAATGGTCAAAGTACAAAAAATCATCCCTCCTCTATATAAGTAGGATGTGTATATATATATATGTTATATATGAAATATACAATTACCATTTAAAATTTATTTTTTGCATTTACGAAAATTTTCTAAAATTTTTGTAAGAGAACATTTAGATTAGCACTCGGAAATTCTTAAGTCCAACCTGTAATTGAAAAATGCTAACGCTTACTCCAATTAAATTCTCAATATCTTCTTGCTTTTTATGGCGCTAACCCTCTCCTCTTTCCCCTCCTACCACCCCCAATTCTAACATCTCCTCCATTAGCAATTGCAACAGACAAACGAAAGCTTTTGAGACGAATGCCTTTTGCTAGAGCATTGATGAAGGGTTAAAGATATTTTCATTTGGACTTTTTTCTTTTCGTAAAAAGCCTCTTCTTATTCTCCATGGTTTTTAAAATGGCTATTTAGTAGCCCATGCAATCACCAATCTTTTATAAAAATGATGAATTAAAAATGATAAACTAGTCGTCAATTTTTTTTATTATTAAAAGACCCTTATCTTCATGTTTTAGGTGTAAAATGACTAATTTAACTATTAAGCAGTTAGTTTTAAACAGAAAAAATTAGATATTATGTTTAGTCAAAATAACTAAACTCTCCTTCAAAAAATGATGTGTTTTTATTTTGTTATCTATAATATTGACAATAATTGATAAAAATTAAAATAAAAACTTTCAAAAATCTAAGAAAAAAAGAAGATATCCCATCTTACTCTTCTTCTTTCCAAGTCACTCAGTCGATCTCTTTGGTTCAGCCAAGGACATCAATGGAAAAGTGAAGAAAGGTGCAAGAATCCATGACTAAAGAATTCAAACTATCCCAAAAACGATCCAAATGAATCAAATTCATCCTAAGCTCCAACTTTTTGAGCACCGAATACAAAACCTTAACATCAAGCTTGCTCCCATCACCATTTAGGGCACAAAACCACTTTAGCTATAACTCATTAAATTTTTATCGGCCTTTGATGATCCTTTAAACGTTGTGAGACTATAAAAGTTGGCTATCTTTTTATAGTTTGAAGGTTCGATATGCACATTGAGTAAGTCAAAACTTTTCAATTTTTGATCCAAACCTTTTCAACGTAGAATTAATCAATAATTCATTTTAAGCTTGTGTTAAAATTTAAGAAGACCTAGAGATGATCAAAACCTATCTTAGTAAAGCCCAACGTCTAGCACATGTAAAAGCTCAACTGGTGTGATTATTTAAAAGTCTTTTTATAAAAATCTTTTTGAGCCAAGTGCTTGAATCCAAATGGTAAAATACCCCAACATGCATATATCGATTTTTGTGCATTTCATCTTCATTCTCCAATGAACCTCTTGAATTATTCATTTTTCATGCTTTAATTTCCGTTCTTTCAAGTTTCACATTTCACATTTTAAATTTCAAGAGTTTCTTGTAATCCTTTTCCACATATTTTGAAGTCTAGAAATCTATGATATAATTTAATGCTTCATACTTGAAAAAGTTTTCATTAGAAAGTTTTCAATCAAAAGTTTATTCTCACTAAAACAATAATGGTTTAATCCATGAAAACCTGAGAGCCAACAATCTCACCTTCATCAACCTCGCCACTCCAGCACCACTAAAATCACCAGCAAGAAACTGTATATGTTTCATAGAACTTTTGATTCCAATTTTCATTGGTACGACTTTACTAGTTGTTGGTTTTCTAAAACGATTTTATAGAAAATATGTACAAATGTGGTAAAAATACAAAACGTATATAACAAAAATTTTTTAAAAAATTTTTGAACACAACGTTTCAGATTATATTAATTTAATGCTTAGTAAATACACACACACACACATATATATATATATATATATATAATTTATGCTTATTAACGATTAGGATGAAAAACTTCTAGAGGGCAACGTTCTTTATATGACACCAAAGCCTTGCTCGTCTCGTCCTTGTCACAACCTAGACAAACATGTGGGCATAGAAGCTATAAAAGGAACTAGGTTTCTAGGATCACTTTTTCTCACTTTTAGTCTCCTACTAATCTCAACACATGAGTCAAGCAAGGCTAGGGATGGAAGAATACTTCTTCTCTTGTTCTGTCTCTTCTACACGCGCATTGCTAAGTGTAATGGCAAAAATTTTATAGTCTAACTGAGGCTCTTAATTTTGTGTAAAATGAATAGAGGAGCCCTCTATTAGAAAACAACTAATTTTGAAAACTTCCTTTAATTTAAATTAAACATCATATTTGTTCATTAAAATGAAAAATAAAGGGCCCGTTTGACATTGTTTCCAACTGTTTTTTGAAATGTTTTTGTATAGCTTTTAAGGCAAAAATTTCAAAAACACTCTCAACACAAGTCTTTAAAAATTCTTATTTTCTAAAACAAAACTATTTTGAAAATACTACCAAATGCGCTCAAACTTTCTTCTATCCTTTTTTGATTGCGGCACCACACAAAGAGAAATTCTCTATGCATATAGCACCAATCTCCTATTAACAAGGAGAGGAATATTGTTTGTTATCTAATATGATTTGTTTCCAAATTTTAAATTTCTAGTGTGGAAAAATCATATTCTTCAAAAATTAAAAACTTCTAGAAACAAAAAACTTAAAGAATAAGTCCTGAACTGCATAGGAAACCCTTTCCTATGCAAGTACATGCCACCTACTATGGGTGGGACCCACAATGTGTCTTGTAATATTAATTATTATTGTTATTATTAGTTGATGATTTCATTATTTAATAATTATAAATTAATTTGTAATTAATTTAATTTGAGTGATTATCAATTTAAAATTCCATAAATTTAATTTAATTATTAAAACCAATAATTCTATTTGTCCAAATAATATTTGTAAGAATGGCAGGGGACTAATGGGCCCATGATTTTAAGCCCCAATAGAACCAAAATATTAATTACAACTCTTTTATTAAGTCCCATCTTACCACACTAAAAATTTGTATTTAGATTCTTGAAATTATAGAAATGATTACTCATATTTAAAGTTGTCCATTTGATATAGTCATTGCATATAAATTTATCCTCTATAAATAATTCATAATTAGAGTTAGGTATAATCCATTAGCCTCTTTAATTTATATATTTATCTTTGAGTGCTATTGATTTTCCTATGAATAATAAATTCATGAACTTAATCATGAATTTTAGCGTTCATATTATTCAAGACTCAAATCAATACTTAAGAGAATTATTTATCTATTTCTTATGGAATATTCCATCTTGTAATTTTAATATTTTCGGTTACTTACTTCACTATATCTCCAAAATATAAGAGATAAGATTAGATTCTTGAATTCATACTAAGTAAATTAGAAGACATTATTCCATAAATAGGAGTATGCTAGTAAATTAGGATTAAGATCATCTTATATATGACTATTGATGCTAGTAATTTGCTATATTTTAACAGAAATTATTCATTTGTTCATATCACATCATGTCCTAATCCTATATAATCTTATCGTATACAATTCACTCATTTAATGACTTGCTATATTAACTGTTCGGATAAGACTATTTTCTTATTGATGAAAATGACTTGCACTAATAACACTCAATTAAAGATACCATCCTTTAATTAAATATTAAATATAATAATCAATTATATATTACCAAATATTTTAATTATTATCCTTAAATATTATCCTAATGTATACAATATTTATATAAAATATTTAAAATCATAGATAATTATAAAATTTTAATGATATTCATAAAATATTCAAAATACATGCATACAAATATAATAAAAAATTCTCTTTATTTATTTTAAATTAATGCCTATTACAAAGTATCATATACTTTTCCAATCAAACTATACATTTGACAACACGAAGTCACCCAATCCAAATCAATCCTAATTGGATATATTCAATCATAGGCTCTGCCTCCCCGTGGTAATTGCTTCCATTGTTTTATTATTAGTTGCATTTCAATTTGTCTATTTATTTCTTTTAATTAACGTTTTCAAAAAGATAATTTGGGAATAATTTCAAAGAGCAAATTAGACATTTTAAAATTGGAAAAAAAAAATCATGGTATGAAAAAAACTCGATGTGATATTACGTCAAAACATATAATAGTGTAAAACATGGTTAGAACCAGTTTTTTGGTTAAGGAATAGTGTAAAGCTCTTATATGTTATAATAAAAAGCAAAAAGTTGTTATAGTATAAAACTCTCACATTCTACAGCGTTTTGAATAAAAAAATTAGCTCTAACTATGCTTACCAAACACCCTAAAATAATAAAAACCCCATTCACAAAACAACTCACTTGTTTATTTTTAATACCACCGGAGAAATTATTGATCGGGGTATAGATCCTGGCTTGACTAGTGCCATCTCCTTATTTCTTATTTCTTAATTATACAACTGTAATGGGTCATAGTCATAGGTAAAAAAGTAATGGCCAATACCCCCCTACCCACCCCACCCCACCCCTTTTTAAAATAAAAAAAGAAAAAAGGCGTTGGAGACAATCAGTCGACTGAGAGAGTAAAATTCTCCCTTAAAAAAAATTGTAATATTTTATTCAAAAAGGGGAAAAAATTATGAAAGTTAAGACATGACATTATGACAATACTCCTCCAAATGATGGACATAGAAGCATATTATCCTTGTAGATGGACTAACATTTTTTTAATGCAATTGCAGACGTACTCACTTATCATATGTTAAGACGAACAGAAAATGAGCAAAGCTTTGGTCTCGCCCGTTAGAAATGTTATGACTTATATTTACTCTCTCTAGTTTATAAGAGTAGTTTAGTCTTTTTGTCCTTCTACTTCTTGTGTGCAGAAACTCTAACAGCTCTTTTTCTTTCCCCCTTGGTTTCTCTCTACTTTTTCTTTTGATTTTGAACAATTACTATCACCAAGCGTAGTTAGTGTTGTTCGTTCGATATTAATCACCTAGGTCTTACTACGCCCGTATTAATAGGCAAAACATATAACGAAATAAAAAAAATCCACTACGCCCGTATCAATAGGCAACACATATAACGAAATAAATAAAATCATATATATATATATATATATATATATAAACGCAAAAGTCCACGTTGCTAAATAACGATAGCCCATATATAATAACACAATTTAACTAACAAATAACATACATTATAGAAATTATAGCACGTTCCCCCGTAATTAACAATCAGTTTTAATAATAATAATAATAATAATAAAAGCAAAAGCACACTACACCGACACACTTAAATTTAAACCATAAACTAAAACGATCAGAAGTAGTTGTAAAGATCAAACCTACTAGACATTGCCAATCGTATCCATGATCTTGGCCAAAATCTCCTTGGATTCCCTGAGCTTCTTGACGCTCCCAGTGAGCCTCACACGCTTTGCAGAAACAGAAGGCGATTCCTCCATCAGCCTCTCAATCCCATTCCCATGTTGAGCCATAAACTCACTCACAATCCCGGATTCCAAGCCCGTATTCACTAGGTTATTAACACTCAGCTGCAGATGCAACCACGGAGTCCACGAGCCTTCTCAACACAATTCTCCAATAAGCTATCATTCTCATTCTCAGATCAAATGCCTGATCTAAAAGATGCCTGAAGGGCCTCAGAGTTCCCATCTCATTCCAACCAAAGCCTTCCAGAATCATAGGGTATGTCGAATTGCCGTCGATTCCTTCCATGAACTTCTTCTTTTGGGCCATGAGCCTGTTCCATTCAGATACGTATTCCGGGTTACAAGTATAATCTGTCAACTTCTCCACTTCCGGAACCTCCTCAATCCACTTCATCGACCGTTCTTTCATCTTCTCAATCAGATTAAGCCCTGCTCTTCTTGTCGAAGGCTGAAGCTGGTAATAATTTTCGACGTGATGCATCAAGACAAAGATCACCACTTCCTCAATGCAGTCCCAAAGTTTTCCAACAAAGGCAGTAGGAATACTTGATATTCCACTCACTTTCCCTTTTATTATCGCAAGGAAATTCGGGAGTGAAATCTTCTTGGCTTCGTCCAGATGCTCGATCTCCTCCATTAGAAAGTTTTCCGCTCGATTGCTATAAGGAGAATTGTTAAGTTCATCAGAGAAATTGTTGAGCATTTCCACCAACCTTGCCGTGCAATGCATTTGTTTCTCATCCGGGTACTCGTCGAATTCTCCTCTGATCAAAATTTTCCTCAGCGATTCCTTCACTAGCCCGATGATCCTCATGAACACCGTCATGGCTTCGGCAACAGAGGACATGGTCTTCGGCAGCTTGTTCAACTCGGCAACATTGTGGTTCAGCCTATCATTGATCTTCTTAACAATGTCGGGCAAGTTTCTCTGTATACTCTTGGCTTGAATCTGCATAAGCTTCTGTGTCAAGACCGGAACGCCAACGATCGACTTATCGATCTTCGAAAGCAGAGGATGCGAAGCGAAAAGCTTGTTCTCTTCAATCCTTGCTTCTTCGTAAGACTCATCACCAATTCTGTTCCTAACACAAATATAACCAAGACCAATATGTACATCATCAGAAGTCACCTTCTCCAGAAGCCTCAGGAGATATATCACACTTGGTAACAACAGCAAGCGTTCTCTCTCCGCTCTTGTCAACACTCTGGGACATCCAAATCGACTCGCAAGTCGGGAAATCCACAGTCGCCGACAAAACATTCAGTATAATGCTGGCTTCAGGCTTAATATACTCAATAATAATGTCCCTAATTTGATCATAAATATTGTCAGGCTGTCCATGAACAGGGAGTCTGGTGATCCCAGGAAGATCAACCATGGTCAAATCAGGAACGCTCCGTTTCTTCACCGTGAGAGTCAAAGGGATTTTGGATATTCCCTTTCCACTCCCGGCGATGACATCCGTCGCCAGGTTTATGGCTTCAGAAACGTTTTCTTCGGTGGTGGGAACGACTTTGCCATTGTACTCCAAGGAAAGGTCTGGCTTGGGGTCGGAGTGGTTCTGGAGTCTCATGACGAGTGGGACACTGGTTCAGATTCCTTGGCCCCGAGGGAGGTTGATGCGGGCAAGAGACTCGAGGACGGAGGACTGGTCGCCGACGACGACGATGGTGGGGAGCTCGATGCCTTCCTCCATAACCACGAGGTTTTGGAGCTTGTCGATGGCCTCGAGGACGGGGTGAATCTGGTCGTTGTAGGAGGAGACAATTGGTGCTACTTCTGCTGCTGCTGGGACGACGGCCAACGGCGTGTCTTCATCATCGTTTAGGTTCAGTATTCCGACCGAGGAGCTTTCTACTTGGGCTCGTTTGATCTGGAAGCAAATTGGGTCATTGTAGTACTGCTCCATTTTTTTTCGTTGGAGAGTGGGAGAGGAAAAAAGGTTTGGCAGGGGAGAGAAAGAAGTAGACTAGTACTGTAAGAAGGGAACTCTGGAGTGTGGAGTGAAGGGGTTGTGCTTGTTATAAAGAGATTTAATGGAGGGTTAAAAAAAAGAAAAAGAAAAAAGCAGCAGCTTACTTTATGTAGCAGGTGATTATTGAAGACCAACTTACGAAGCGTTTGGAACAAGTTGCAGCTGTAAGTTGTAACTATAAGTAGAGGGCTCTGTACTTAAAAATATTTTAGTTTTATATTGTAGTACGGAAGAGGTTTATATTATTGTTGTGTTATGCTATTGTTATTGTTGTGTTGTATTTTTTATGTGTTAAGCTATTGTTTTTGTTGTGTTGTATTTTTTGTGTTATGCTGTAGGTTAGAGTATATAGGTGTTTGGTAAATTATTTTTAAGGCCATCACAAGTAAATTATAGGTATTTGATGAACCATATATAAAATTGTTATGGAGCTGTATAATTATGAAAATAGACATACTTTACTAAGCCTATTTATAGATATATACCGTCTATATGAAGTGTGGTTAGAACTGAAACTTTAAAACTGAAAACTATAGTATAAGAGATTTTTATACTATACCTTGTTTCTCCTGATCATTGTAACATGTGGATACTTTATATTATAATAACCAAAAGGTTTGGTTAGAACTAATTTTGTCAAACATACTTATAGTTTTTAATTTTAATTTTGAGGTTAACATACATAATATTGTACATTAAGATGCTAAAAAATATAGTTTTATTTTTATTATTTAATATATTTTTATAAAAACAAATTAATTTTATTAAACAAGATAAATTCTATGTCCACGTAAAAAAACACTCTAAGAAAAGCATAACATCATCAAAAGTAACTTATTAAACATTTAGTATTTTTTTATGAAAATGGAAAGATTAAGAATTATGTGTTATTAGTAAAGTTAGTTTAGTAATTTTGAATCATAACAGCAGAAGCTACTATAAAAAAGCAATTTATGACCTGTTCCTTAGCTTTTCTTGTTGGATAGTAGTTTTTAGAAGCAACTTTATAAAAACAGGTCTCATCAAACACTGTAAACTATTGCATATAGTTACAGAAGCTAAAAATATTGCCAAACAGGCCCTATACATAGTTAGAATTAGAAAGAAAGAGCAAAATAACATATTTAGGTTAAAACTTGGTAAATAATATCATATAGTTTCAAAATGTGTATTTAATAGCATATCATGAGAAATTGAGAATAAAAACCTCAAAATATCTCCACATCTTTATCCTTTATATTTATTATCCCTTCTTTCTCATCGCTACTACCGAGGCCCAAAAACTACTGCATTTACCATATAAATAAAAAAATTTATCGGTGGCCTAAAAATATAATATTTACTAGGAAATATCGCATTTATTGCATAAATGTAAAAATTCACTAATGACTTTGATGGATTATTGGCGGCTAGAAAATATAATATTTACTGAAAAATACCGTAATTTTGTGTAAATGTAAAAATTCACCGGCGACTTTACCAGGTCAGAAAAAAATTCATCGGCTTCTTCGCCGGACTACCGATAGCTAGAAAATACAATATTTATAAAGAAATATCGTATTTACCATGTAAATATAAAAAATAATCGATGACGTCGTACCACTGGTGATTGAAAAATATTACTCTATATTACTATTTAAATCAAAAATTTACTAGCAACTTCACCAAATCATCAACGGTTAAAAAATACAATATTTCTTTAGAAATATAATAGTTCCTAACAACTACAAAAATTTGCTGGCTACATCGTCCTGTATTTCCGCATTAGTAATAATATATTTCCTAAAATATATATAATTACCCAAATAACACAGACACCGTCTAACAACATCACAGGCGAGAAAATACAACTATAACCATAACACACCTTAGGTACAAAAAAATCATACAAAAATACAAATTCCGTAGAAAACATAGATCTCCAAACCAAAATCTCTTTTTTAGTAAAATAAAACAAAATAATAATAATAATAATAATAATAATAATTAATGAATAATAGTAATAAAAACAAGAACAACAGAAAATTAGAGCAGGTGAAAAAACCTTGGCCACTGGCTGATGCTTCACAGTACTGGACTTTGTTAAGGTTTCATCGGCGAATTTTGTCTGCTACAGTCGCAGTCTGAATTTGTGAATAACACTCAAGTGTTCAGATGATGGCAACGCAAATCCTGACACGGCAGTGTGCGTTCAGAAGACAACGGTGTGATTCCAATCCAGCAACTTCTGGCTTGTCGACTACAAATCTGCATTGAAAATGACCGTTGGCAGCAATGGTGTGATTCTAGAGCTGTAGCTTATGTCGAGATCTAACTCACAATTGTTGACAGCAATGGCGTTAAATCAATGGTAGATCCAAGCTCTGAGAGCTTTACAGCCAGCGTTGTTGAAATCGCACCTTCCAGCCGCCATCTTTGCTTGTTGCTATACGATCTTGGACTTCGTCAGAGTAACCAGAGCAACGACAATCCATAAAGACAAAGACCAAAATAGATCTGAGAGAGGGAGTTAAGAGAAAGGAACAAAGGAACTGAGGAGAGAGGAAGAAGAGAGAGAAAGTGGAAGTGAGAGAAATGAGGTGAAAATGAAAAAAAGACAGAAAAGAAATCTAATTCTTTATGGCTAGTTTTGGGTTTTTGTTTACTTTAAAGTACGAATTTATTTAATATGCTATGATTTGTGCATTTTTGAAGGCTCTGGCATAATATATTAATAGAATAGCAAAACCTGTTATTTGGTATAATTTTTCTTAGAATTATGAGTTTTAACTAATTTGTCAACCATACTTAATTTGCTACGAAGCAATGAAGTATATATTCTTTTAAGTCTATCCTTTTCTCTTTATCAAAGAATAATCATTAGTACTTTTGATTTTTTATGATTTAGTGTGAAAAATAATAAGGAAACTCATACACCCTCATTGGTATTGCTTTTAAATATTTATGGAAATGTTTTTGCAAAACTTTCGAGGCAAAAATTTCATAAACAATCTCAACACAATTCCTTAAAAATTTTCATTTTCTAAAACAAAATAATAAGAATTGCCCATTTGGTATTGTTTTAATATGGTTTTTGTGTTAGGTAAAAATTAGAAATGAAAACATTTTGAAAAATGTGTTGGGATTGTTTGTGAAATTATGTTTAGTTTGAATATAGTATTGTGTTTTTGAAAACAAAACATTTTTAATAAAAATAAATAATGTAAATATAACCAAATTTAAGTCTAATAATATTGATTATTAGTGTAATATTAATTACTAACACGAATTACAACTAAACAGTTGCTAAGAAAATTTATCAAAAAAAAATATTGCTTGAACTTTACAAAGGGCATGTAATCTTGGAGTCATCAGAGGAGAAAGGGCCTATGATGCTGGAGAATGATGGGTCGTTAGGTATAATTTCCGGAGGAGAGGGGCTTTTAATCTTGGAGTCACCAATCTTGGTGGGTTGCTAGGGTTGTTGGGGTGGGAGATCTCGGAGTCATGGAGGGGTGGCAAGGGTCGATGGGTGGAGGGGCCTAGGGTGGGGTGGCAAGAGTTGTTGGGAGGAGGGGCTTGGGCCGTAGGGTCGCTAGGATAGGGTCGCTAGGATAGTTGTAATTAGTGTAATATTAATTACTAACACTAATTACAACTAAACAGTTGCTAAGAAAATTTATCAAAAAAAAAACATTGTTTGAACTTTACAGAGGGCATGTAATCTTGGAGTCATCAGAGGAGAAAGGGCCTGTGATGTTGGAGAATGAAGGGTCGTTAGGTATAATTTCTGGAGGAGAGGGGCTTTTAATCTTGGAGTCACCAATCTTGGTGGGTTGCTAGGGTTGTTGGGGTGGGAGATCTCAGAGTCATGGAGGGGTGGCAAGGGTCGATGGGTGGAGGGGCCTAGGGTGGGGTGGCAAGAGTTGTTGGGAGGAGGGGCTTGGGCCATAGGGTCGCTAGGATAGGGTGGCTCGAGGATGGTCAGCAATGGTTGCGCGAGTCGCGAGGCTTGTCGTCATCACTGGGGTTCTAGCGAGGGATGTGTTGTTGGGCAGAGGAGGACGTAGCGGCTGACGAGAGCGCTAGTAGGGTTGTTGGAAAGGGTGGGGGAGGGGGCTCATCAGTGCTGCTATTGGGAGGAGAGGGATCGAGGGAATGATAGAGAAAAAGAGATAATGAAAACAGTTTTTTGTTCTTTTTTGGGGTATTTTTGGGGCTTTTTTAGGAAATATTTTTGTTTTGGGTGAGCTAAAAAATTTAACCAAACAAATTTTTATTTTTTGTGGTTTTGAAAATAAAAAAAATATCAGAAACAAAATCAAACAGGCAGTACTCTCTAAACATGGTATCTTTGTCAATTCTGTTAAATGTTATATTTTATTTAATTCTATATTATTTTAAGTTTATCGTGAATTAAAATTGTTCTCATAGCAGAGTATTTACACATTTTTTTTAGGCGATCGCACAAGAGTAACATAAAGAAAGGATGATTAACAACGTTATTTTGACCAGTAGTCCACGTATCTTCTATTCCAGATTGCTTTACTTCGACACCTACTTAACTCACCCTTGGCAATAACAAATATTCCTCAACCTTATTAAATAACAGCGTGTAGGGTCTCTGTTCCGTACATGAAAAGGTACAGGGATATTGGATGAAGACATATTTACTCTTGTTCAGCTTAAAGTTAAGCTAATGTATATTTTAAAATTGTTTTTTTTTAATAAATTTACCGCTACGAAACCAATATAAATCGTTAACTTTTTTTTCCCCCCACTTCTCCAGGAAGTTGAAAATGATGAGAAGAAAAGCAATTGTAACGGGTCATGTCATGGTGTGGAAAGCAGGTACCAGAATAATCTTGCAAATTCTCGTTTAGCAAAAAAAAAAAAAAAAAAAAGAATGATCTTGGAAATGATATATTGTCGACACGTTGTTGTGGAATATCTTTTGCACGTTGAAATTGCAGTTTAGTTTTGGAGGATGTGAATTGATCATGTCATGGGCCCCCACCTGCTCAACATATTCCATTTCTCATGTTTTGATTGCCGCCGTACATCATAGGACATAAGGTTTCCGTAGGAGCCAACAGACTAACAGCCAATGGAATTGTCTCTCTTCCGCGCGAAGAATTTAGGATTTCTTTTTTCTTTTTTCTTTTTTCTTTTTTTCTTTTCTCTTTTGACGGGAGGACTTTGTTGTTGACTTGATGGCAGCTCAGATTCTTGAGTAAGGGTGTCTCTTAAGCAATTTTTTATAATAACATATAAAAGTTTTATATTGTGATAATTTTATTTTATTTTATCATAATATATAAAAATTTTATACTATTTTTAACTAAAAAATTGGTAATAATTTTCATCTTCAAGAGGTTATAACTTTATTATTCATAAAATTGTAAACCTCAATTTAATATATAGTATAATTTTTTGACTAAGTTTCACTGTTTTGTTAGTTGTGAGGTTATTGCCTCATAAAGTTAAATAATATTGCTCTTCTTTTTAGCTATCAATCTTACAAAAGATAAATATAGTTTTGATTGATTTAAGGATTTAAAAACATACATCATGGACGAGGGCGTTTACCATAAAAGACCTTCGTCATAGGCTTGTTTGATTTGAGAATAAATTGGGCCATTGTAGTACATTTTTTGTTGGAGAGTGAAAGAGGAAAAAAAACTTTGGCAGGGGAGATGATCAAGGACGAAGAATTCCAAGTAGTATGATATTGGAGACTGTGGAGAGTGGAGGATTGTCCTTGCAAAGAGCGTTTGATTACATGGATATAATTGTGTTCTCTCTTCATTGTAGGTATATCACCGATCTTTTTGCTATCTCACTGATGCAGTTTTCTTATTTGATGTATTTTGTATGTGTGTGTAAATATCCTTATTTCTACTTTTAATAATGGACAGTAATTTTACTAGTTTGGTTTCATGCTACGCATGTGCTAGCAGGGTGTTTGAAAGTATTAGTTTAAACCAAATGGTTCAAAATACTATAATATATGAGAGCATACATTTAGCTCATTTTTACTTTGCACTATAATATATGAGAGCTTTATACCATTTAAGTCCAAATCAATTGGTTCAAAACCAATGTTTCAACCCTATAAGTTGTAAGTAACGTTTTTATAATGTGACTAGTGAATAAAAGAATGAATAGAAGAAAAATTTTATTTAAAGATTTAAAAAGAAAAAGTTACACAAATAATGAAGATATAAATTTGTTTTATTCTGATCACCGACCTTTACTTTTAGGTCTAAGTATCTTAACATTTATGAAATATACGGTTTGATCCTTTACTTAATTATTTTAATATTATTTTCAAATAGAATATGGCACGATTATAACAAGTAGGGTTTGCCATGAGTACATAGTAAAAGAAATAAATAGATCCAAAAACATATCTTTTTTAAAGGAAAAAATATTTGGACAGGTGACGAAATTTAATTTTTATTTTAAATATGTATTTTTTAAAGATTTTTTTTCAAAACTTATTTTATTGGTTTTTTTAAAAAAAATCTCATGTATCGTTATTGTGTTAGATTTTATATGAAAATAGAGATTTTATCAATTGTGGAGTCAAAAATATATATTTTCTATTAACAAATACACTTTTTGATTTTCTTTCAATTCAAATAAACCCAAAAACATTGAGACACATAGACACAAAAATTTGACTATGGCAGGAACTAACTACAGTATAAGTCAAAATTGATAACAAGTAATAAGATTATTCTAGAGCGGTAATTGATATTAGAAGTTTAAGAAATTTATGAGAGACCAATAAAGTTGAAATGGAGAAAAATGATTGAGGAGCCAAATGAGAAAAGATAGGAAAAAATTGAAGATAAGAGACTCGGTAGACAAATAGAGCTAAAAATAAAAAAGAAAAAAAATAATAAAACAACAAAAATTAAAGAAAGAGAAAAAAACTAAAATATTAATTGTAAGAGACAATGGTAGATAAATAAAATTTAAAGAAAAAGAAAAGATAAATGGAGACTACTATTCAAACATTTAAAAGATAAGCACCAAAAAAGAAAAAAAAAAGTAAAGCCCTAGAAAAAAATAAAAAGAAAAAAATAAAATATAAAAAAAATTAAAAAGGGAAAAAATAAAACACCATTAAAGAGACAATGATAGACAAATAGAGTGAAACAAAACATAAAGCACTAAATCGGTGGAGTTAAAAAGAAAGAAAGATTTAAGTATAAGTTTTATGTTATATGTAAGCAAAAGGAGCCCCCATAATAAAAAGTAAGAAAGAAAACAAAAAAGAAATAGAGCACTAAATGGTAGGAAAAACAAAAATCAAGTAGTAAAGATGTAAATTAAAAAAAATGAAGGAAAAAACGGGGATAAGAACAAAAAAAAAAACCAAAACATAAGTAGTGGAAAGCACATCCACTATTTCGATGTAGAAAAGGATGCGTTTCATTTTCATAATCCATTCCTTCCCCTTTTATGTTATCAAAGGGGTAAACTACATTTGACCCTTTGGTGTTTTGCCAAAATAACAAACGCATATTCTTGATCAAAATTAATAGCTTCATCTCCTAATTTTTCAAAAACATCATAGAGACACTCTCTTTGTTAGTTGACTGTAGAAGTTGGCCAAAGTTTGACTGTTGAAATTTCTTAAAATACTAAAAATATCCCTTCATGCAAAAAAATGTTGGATTAATTACAAAAATTCCCTCTGAGTTATAGCCTTTGTAACACTTTGCCATCTGAACTTCCAAATGTTACATTTGTACCTCCTAAAGTAGGAATTGTTAAGAAGAATAGTCCTACTGCTAGAATTTTAATAGAAAATTGACAAATAATTATAAAGTGAGGGGTATTTTAGTGATTCTGGTTATAAAAATAACCATCAAAATAAAAACTATAATAAAATAGTCTTCATTGATGATTAAAAGAAAAAATGAAGTCAAACCATTAGCCCATTGAAATCCTTCTTTTTTTATATACAAAAATTTTCTTCAAATTTTTTTTTCACACCTAAAACGTATTCTAAAATTTTAAAAGTTATATATGTTAGTGAAATAAAAAGGAATATAATATAAATATATTCAATATAACAAAACATATAAAACAAAATTTTTCAAAGAGAAAAAAGGTAACACTCGAGTATTTTTAATACATTAAAAATGCAATAATTTAAGGATTATGTTAAGACAAAAAATACAGTTTAAGGAAAGATATTGTATAATAATATGAAAAATTATACAGTATTAGAATAACGTAGTGTAAGAAAGTACACTGATAAAGTTATGTAGTGTAAAAATTACACTGTAAAAGTAATACAGTGTAAGAATTAGACTGTTTAAGGTTAAGCAGTATAGAAATTAGACTGTTTAAGTTAAAGCAGTATTGGAATAACATTGTTTAAAGAATATGGATGAACAAGGAATGCTGTAGCAGTATAGAAAATATATCGACAGTATAAGAAAAATACTGTCAGTATAAATTTAGACTGTACAAAGTTAGATAATATTGGAATTACATTTTGTGATGGATGTGGATAAGTATTGGAGGTTATGGGATCTCATAAATTGTATGAAAAAGAATACTAGCAGTATAAGAAAAATACTGTCAATATAAACTTGTATTGCGTAAAAAGTTTGGTGGACACTCAATGGATTTTGATTAGGCTACCACATCATGAAATGTGGCTCAATTATCTAAAGCCACCCAAGGGAACCCACTTGATTACCATGAGTCAAATGGTGACTCACCACCTTTTAAAAAAAAAGAGAAAAGAAAAGAAAAAGGAAAAAAAGGGGTGAATATATTCATGGTGTAAGAGACCATTGGTCTCCAACGTGCAAGAAAAAAAGAAAAGAAGAGAGAGAAGAACATGAAAAGGAAGAAAGAAAGAAAGGAAAGGAAAGGAAAGGAAAGGAAAAAAAAAAAAAAGAAGAAAAGGCTCCATATTCACCCAAGAAAAACCGTCCCCTCCACGATCACTTTCTCCCTCAAGTTTTGGAGAAATTTAAGCCTCTAAATCAAGCTTAAGGCAAGCCCTAATGTTTAAGTGCAAAGTTTTGCAACTTTGGAGGTAAATTTCTAAACATTTTCTAAAGGGTTTTAGTGATTTTTATTCAAAGTTTTGGATGGGTTTTAGATAGAATTTTGTCATCGTTTATGACAAAGGAATCTAAGCAAGTTTAATTGCACAAGTGGAAGATAAAAAAAAAGATTGACAAAGTTTAGGTAAATTCTAAACTTTATACTTGAAAAGTTTATGTTTTTTATGTATACAAAGTCTTTGATGAAATGTTTAAGCCATTGCATGTAATATGGACATTATGGCATAGTTATTTTATGTTATATGTTGATGGTGACGATGATGGAAAGAAGAAAGTAAGGGTTTTGGTGAAATTTCAAAAGGGACTAAATTGCAAAGAAAAAATAATTTTCGATAGATTTAAAAATTAGCCAAAAAGTCCCCCTAAATGATAGAATTTCAAAAAAGTTAAAACATGAAAGTTGTAGAACTCGTCGAAACTATTAGGACAATAGGAACAGTTTTCCAAAATTCTTCTCGATTTAGGAGTTATGAATTTTACAAAATTTTGGACACAAAATTTCAAGAAATGAAAACATTATGAAATGTTTTGAATTCGACCATGGTGCTTTTGTAAGTTGTATTCCCTATGAAAAATTGAGTATTTTGATATGAAATTATTGTTTTTGGTTCTAAGGGTAAAAATGTAAATATCTTTGCATTTCAGGCCAAAACCGTAAAATTGTGTGAAAACTAGGTTTTCACTAAGAAACATTGATTTCCTACATTGCTGTAAGCAGTAAGAATTATAGATACTAAGTTTTAAAGAATTTAAAGTTTAGGCAAGGAAAGAATGAAAGAAAAAGAGATTAAGGGCAAAATGGTCATTTTGTAAAAATGGCCAAAACGAACGTAAAACACATGATGTCTGGAAATGTTCCTTAGTGAAATTTTTTTCGTAATATGTAGGTAATACGTTAAGTAACGAAACCGCTAGTGAGATGGGAAGTTTAACTAAGGGACGCTTAAGAACAAACGTAACCCGGTAGGTTACAAAGTCAAGTAAAGAAGGAGGTAACATGATGGGTTGCAGAGCTAAGCAAAAAGAATGGTAACCCGATGTTTATATAATTAAGCAAAGGGAAAGGTAACCCAGTGGGTTATAAAATTAAGTAAAGAAAAAGGTAAACCGATAGTATACCAAGTTATGAAAAAAAAGAATGAATGTTTAACGTTTAAGTTATATCATCAAACGAGTAGATTGATAATAAGAAAAGTTAACTAATAAGTTGACTATAGTTTGATCAGGAGACAGAAGCTGACTAATGAAAGGAAAAGAAACATAATAAGGAACGCTAGATCGTAGTTCAAGTAAGTTTCAAATCTCATCTATAGCTTGAAGTAAATGATTTACAAATACTTATGTATTTGTTTGTAAATGTGTTTGCAAGTGGTATGCAAGTTGAATTAAAAGAATGTTTGCATTTGTTATGTGATGAGACTGTAAAAGTGTATATTTTACAGGGCTTAAATCATTTATTTATGCTTTTATTTTTCATTAAAACCTCTAATTAATAGCATTTTTGTATTAATAGGAATTTTTGTGTCTTAGTGTGTAAATGTGTTTTTAGTGTATTTTTATGTTTAATGATATTTTTGGTAATTTTTAGAATTGTTTCGGTGTGTTAAATATGTGTGTAGTTTGTAAATAGTCAAAACTGTAAAAATAACATGTGGTTATTTTATTTTGAGTTTTAATGTATTTGATAATGTGTTTTAAGTTTGTAAATATATTCTATTATATTTTTAGTAATTTTTTAAAATATTTCCAAATATTATAAATTATATCTTTGTTAAACCGTAAAAGATCAGAAATTTTAGAAGTTTGTAATTATTTTTTGTGTATTTTAAAATTAAATAAATATTTTTTATTTTAGTGAATATTATGTGTGTTAAATAATTAATTTTAGTGTGTTTGTGAATTTTAGATTTAAAATCTGGAGCAAAAACGGAGCAAAACGGTGCAAAAAAGGGGCAAAATCAGACATCAAATGCATGAAGAAACAAAAAAATTCAAATTTGGATATGAAGGACATGTGGCTAATTTTTGACCGTCTGATGCGCCGCCCAGATGATCTAGATCGTTCAAGCGGTGCCAGCTGTCGCGACATCAGCTGCTGCATCAGCCATTGCATCAGCCGAGTCTCACCGTGCCTCCACGTGTCAAATTTCGATTGGCGCGTGCACCACACGCACCGACAAGACTCACGCACGTCAGAGGGCATCTCGGGCGTGTTGGATTTCATACAGTCATTTTCACATGCAGTCGTTCTTCCAACCATTTGATTGAATGATTTAGACTGATCTGACGGTCAGTATTTGTGGGCCAGGTGGCCCCACCTAGGCCCATTTTCTTCCTCATTTTGGTCCGTTGGATTGCAAAATTGACGAATGAGATGCAGCTGTATCCGTGCCTCTAGCTGTATTGTCACAGCAGATCATAAACTAAAATTCGCCTAGCAAATCTCAGCGTGGAAAAAGGGAGAAAACAGATCAACATGATCCGATTATTAAACAATAAAATATAATAAAAATAATAATTAAAAAAATAAAAACAATAAATTTTCAAGGCTATAAATAGCCTTCCATTCTCCCATCCTAGAGCATTCCTTCAAAGGCCTTCGGGCCGTTTCTTTCTTTTTTTCTATTATTAAAATAATAATAATAATAATATATATAATAAAATAATGTCTAAATTAGTGTAGAGAGTCTGGTGAAGCAGAGAGATGATCTTGTATGCATAGTACTCTGGTATAGATTTTAACTCTACATTTGCTTTATAATGCTTATATTTTTGTGGAATAAATTATATTTTTAAGATTTTAATAATTGTTGTTAGTATTATTATGCTACCAATACATAAATTCAGTCATACTTCTTTATGTAATTTAATTGTGTTGCATAATTAATAATAATAATAATAAAATAATGCTTAATTTTATAAGATGTCTTTTATTATAGTATGACTTGTTATATTGTAGATTCTAGATATTTCATAAGACGAAGTGCTGCTAGAATTCATGCAACAATTTATTCCATAAAAATATATTAATTTTGATTTGTTATTATCTTTTCTATCTTAAAATTATGTTAATTATAATTGAGTGACAGCGGTTATAATTTTCATAATTAGTGCACTAAATTATTAGTGAGAGATGATTATTTTGCTAGTTTTTATAAGAAAACCCTTATTGCATTATGGCTTGCTATATTATCGCTCTCGGTTAACCTATATAATTAGTAAAAAGTGCTTGCAATTAATGAGAAAAGATATAATAAATCAAATACTTTAGATAATTATTAATTAGAGTTAAAATTTCATATCATTTGCAAAGCATACAAGGGATTCTCAAAGCTTCACCATTTTAATTTTATGCTTTAAATTTTGAATTAAAAAAATCACAAAAATATTTATTTCTTTTAAACTTTGCTTCAAAAAATCGCTCGTATTTTTTATCGTTTATTTTTAACAATTTACCGAGGTACAAATTTTCATCTCCCTGTGGATATGACAACCTTTTCTAAACTACAAAAGTCCGCCGTTTAAGAAGAAATATTTTTGGGGCATTACCATTATGAGAAAAGTTTTAAAGTTTAAATCATGATTTGCATCGTATTTTTAAAGCATGATTGCATATAATATGCATAAAGCTTTTGAAGATCAAGTAAAACTTTGCAATGTAATTATAATAATTATGTTTAAAGTATGTTTTGCATTTTATTAATGCATAATGTTTTACAGTATAAGTTATAAGTTTTATGTTGCATTTGTTATGCAATAAGTTTCATAGTACAAGTTATGAGTTGCAAAATGTGTTTACGTTTTATGTAGCATTTGTTATGTAAGAGGCGTTAGAGTATAAGATATGATTTGCAAAGGTGTTTGCATATGATGTGTTTGCATTTGTTATGCTCATTAACGTTAAAAAGAAGGTAAAGCACAGACGATAAAAAAAAGCGTCATACCAGCCTCCTTGTTGTGAGGTATTGAAAGTAAAATTAAAGTTTGACCTCCTAGATGTGAGGTACATGACCTCGGTGTTTGATGGTCTCAAGTCTTCAATAAGGGAAGCATCATGTTTATGATATCATGATTAATAATGTTGGTATGAACACTAAAGTAAGATAAGGAAGTTAAGGAACAAAGGATGGAAAGTTAAAGTAAAATAAGGAAAGTTAAGGAACAAAGGTAGAAAGTTAAAGTAAGAAAATAATGTTCATAAAATGCTTATAATTGAAGTTCATAACTAAGCATAATTGGAATCATGCATTATGAATTTGCTTGTATTCCTTATTATAAAGTATTTACGTTAAATGCTTATGAAAAACATTCTAAGGAATGTTTTATGTTAAGTGTTTATGAAAACAGTTTCATGTTTACAAGAAAAGGTTTATAAATGACATTTTATGAAAAGCATTCTGAGGATTGCTGCATGTTAAATGTTTTATGAAAAGCATTTATGAAACGTGTTTTAGAAACGTTTTATGAAAAATGTTTATGAAAAATGTTTTTAAAAATGTTTATGAACAAAATTTTAAGAGAAAGGTTCTTAACTTACTTAAACATCATTACTTGAATATTAATCTTACTTTCTTAGTAAGAAAAATATTGAAATAAATTACTTGAAAATTTTTTTTCTCATGCTTGAAAAACATTCTTAAAAGCTAATGTAACTTCTGTCGCATTTCAAGCTGAGACCTCGCTCAACACTTGCCTTTAAAACTATTTCAAATCGTTTCTTAAAACTTATTAAGAAAATTTACTGAATCATTGATCAAAACTTAACTTTATAAGAAAATAAAACATTTCATAAATATATCGTAAAACTTTAAAAACATTTCTTAAAACGGTGATTTTTTTAATACTTTGAAAGCACTATTTTAATTAGTGGAAAACCTCTTCTTTGTGTAACGGAAGCAAACTGTGGTGGTATACATACCTAAATCCTCACATCCGTCCTCCGCAGCACCCAACTCTTCTAACGAGTCCTACTGTTTACCCATAAAACTACCTACAGCATAAAGAAACTTTTAATGAGCTTTCGTTCAATAAGTTCTAATATAATCTCATAAATCATTTAAACATACTTTAAAAACTTTTCTCATAAAATCCTTTCTTTTAAAACGTTTTGCATAAATGTTTTTCATAAGCATTTCTAAAAATGTTTTTCATAAAATATTTCTAAAACGTATTTCATAAATGCTTTTTATAAAACATTTAACATGCAGCAATCCTCATAATGCTTTTCATAAAACTTC
The DNA here is from genome assembly GCA_946598075.1 of Artocarpus hirsutus. NCBI lineage: Eukaryota > Viridiplantae > Streptophyta > Magnoliopsida > Rosales > Moraceae > Artocarpus > Artocarpus hirsutus. Next base: position 76,159 of record CAMOHE010044875.1, read on the forward strand.
ATTTATAAACCTTTTCTTATAAACATGAAAATGTTTTCATAAACACTTAACATAAAACATTCCTTAGAATTTTTTTTATAAGCATTTAACGTAAATACTTTATAATAAGGCATTTAACATAAATACTTTATAATAAGGAATACAAGCAAATTCATAATGCATGATTCCAATTATGTTCAATTATGAACTTCCGTTAGAAGAGCCGGGTGCTGCGGAGGACAAATACAAAGATTTTGGTATAGATACTACCACAGTTTGCTTCCGCTACACAAAGAAGAAGTTTTCCACTATTTAATATAGTGTTTTCAAAGTATTAAAAAAATCATCGTTTTAAGAAATATTTTTAAAGTTTTATGATATATTTACGAAATGTTTTATTTTCTTATAAAGTTAAGTTTTGATCAATGATTCAGTAAATGTTTCTTAATAAGTTTTAACAAACGATTTGAAATAGTTTTAAAGATTAGTGTTGAGTGAGGTCTGAGCTTGGAATGTGACAGAAGTCGCGTAAGCTCTTAAGAATGTTTTTTAAGCATGAGAAAAAAAAATTTCCAGTAATTTATTTTAGTATTTTTCTTACTAAGAAAGTAAGATTAATGTTTAAGTAATGAAGTTTAAGAAAGTTAAGTGACTGTTCGAAAAAGCAGGTTGTCTCAAAAAATTTCTGATAGTATTAGTAAAATTTCTTTCATAGTTTTGAAGATTTTATTAGTATTTATACTTTTTAAAATTTCAAAATGCTTTTTGAGTGTGAAAAAAGTTAATAAAAATTTAAAATTTTTTTTGATATATTGAAAAAAGAGGGATCCAAATACTAGTATATTTTTAATTAATTTTTTTTTTGTTTTTAATCATCAATAAAGACTATATATATTATACTTTTATTTTTTTTGTTGTTTTTGTAACTAGGATTACTAAAATACCCCTAATTTTAAAATTATTTGTTAATTGCCATTAAAATTTTAAGAAAAAGACCATTTTTATTAACAATTTAGATTTTAAGGGGAATAGATGTTACGTTTTGAAATTCAAGGGGCAAAGTATTATAAAAGCCATAGTTTAGGAGGAATTTTGTAATTAATCCAACAAAGTTTTTAGCTATATATGGAGTTTAAAAAATATGTCTTTCACTTATTTTGCATCAACAAATGAATTTAATTGAATTTTACATCCTTTTAACATATCTTCACTCTCATAGAGATCATTTTGATGACCTTTTTTTTTTCAAATTTTTAAAAAATTAAAATGTTTTTTTTCCTTATATGTTAATACTTTTGAGTAATTTAACAGTAATTAGGTCATACTAAATTAGTTAATTATCATCTTCAGCTTTTATTTTTTGTAATTATTAAATTAATCGCTACAATTTGGTGTTCTTCAATCAATGGTTGAGATATACAAGGGGTATTTTTGACATTTTACATCAAAAGTTAAAAAGGCTAATAGGATGTCATTTTCATGATTTCGGTTAAAAAGGTGTTTCTTTTTTTGATAAAACATAAAAAATATCAGTGCGATTAACCCATTTTCAAAGAGGTTCAAGGAGGAGTGAAAAGAGAATAACAAATAAATAATAGTTATTTAATCAAAATTAGCAAGTGATTATTAAACTGCCATGTGTATTTTACCCTGATGAGAAGAAAGCTTGTGTAGCACAATTATTGTCATAATTATTTTAGTATGATTTTCAATTGACTTAAGGTATAAAACAAAATTTATCACCTTAACAAAATATTTGTTTTAATCCTGCCACGTAATTCCAATTTGTTTACGTTATTGCTAAAAATAATATAAGAATAGGAGTGTGTTTAGAAACAACGTTGGAATTTATAGTTGGAATTTAAAAATTATAATATGTGAGAACTTTACACTGTGTAAACTTTGGCTTTTTATTGTAGCATATGAGAACTTCACATTGTAGCAGTTGAAACTTTTTAGTTCTAATGGATTTCCCAAACAAAGCCTTAGATCATTAATAACATTATTCTAAGTGGTCAAAAAGCAATATTTATGGTTAGAACTGTTCCTTTTAACAATTGGTAGATGTTCCTTTTAATAATTGGTGGGAACTGTTAGTTTAATCATCGGATTAATTTATTAATGGTCTAATTTGTGAGTGTTTGCATAAAAAATATTCAACACATGGCATAGAACTTTAAGAATTAATCTAATGATTAAAAGTGAAAATTCCTATCAGTAAAAATAAAATTTTTCACCTTAAGATTTTGAATAAAATATTGATATTTTTAATAATGGAGAAGACAATTTTGCTCCATCGAGAGAGCATGAGTGTTTTAGCCATCGAATTAACTTTTAATAGTTGATTTGTGATTGGAAGCAATTCTATATCTTATGCTACAAATTTTTAACATGAACAATCACAAATTAGATCGTTAAATCCTAATCTGATGGCTAAAATATAGTGTTGTATTGGTGAAACAAAATTACGTTCCCGGTTTCTCTATAGTAAGAATTCCCCAAAATATTTATAAAAATGATAGTTTGTTGAATATGGAAGAAATGTATATGAAAATTGCCTGGAAACTTTAAAAGCTAGAAAATGAGAACAAAGGCTCTATGAAAGATCATGTCACACAGTTGAAAACAACTATTAAAATTATTTCAAAAATGGTAGAGGGTAGAGATGTTTGTGGAAACACTTTTCCTAGTTAAATGTACATTTATTTGAAAAGCAATTCTATTTAATCTTATGAAGTTATAACTGCATTACTAAAAAAAAAATTAAATTCAGTCTAAAAAATACATTATATTTTAAAGTCAGGCCTATAATTTCATGAATAGTGAAGGTTTAAAATTTTTCGCCTGTAGCCATGCTTAAATCCATCCATATATTCTTTTTCATTACAACCGCTCTTGATTACGAGATTTGACAAATAAATGTCAAGACTACATTCTTGAATAGTCATCTTGATGAGACCATTTATATGGTACAGCTAAGCGGGTTCAAAGCTAAAGGTCAAGAGAATAAAGTCTGTAAGTTGCTAAAGTCTATTTATACCTGAAGCAAGCTTCCCATTCTTGGATCAAGTGATCAAGACTTATGAGTTTGAACAAAGCGTGGATGAACTATGTGTTTACAAACACATTAAAGAGGGGAATGTAGTGTTTTTGCTGCTCTTTATGGATGACATTCTACTTATTGGCAATGACGTTGGAGTGTTGTCATTGGTCAAAATTTAGTTGACCAAGCAGTTTGACATGAAGGACTTAGGTAAAACTAATTTTTTTCCAGGTATCTAAATCTTTCGAGATGAAAATAACAAAATAATAGCTTTATCTCAAATTTCCTACATAGATAAAATTCTCAAGAAGTATGCAATGTAGAATTCTGAGAAAAGTGGGCAACTATCCAAGATTAGAATTACTCTTTCTAAGAAAGACTATCTAAAGTCTAATGAAGAAAGAGAATATATGAAGAAAGTGTCTCATGCTTTGGCAGTGGGTATTCTTATGTATGATATGCTTTGCACATGATCTGACATATACTATGTTATCGGGATAGTAAGTCGATTCCAATCGGATCTAGGATCGAATTATTGGGTTGCGGTCAAACATATTTTCAAGTACTTGAGAAGGACAAGAGATTATATGCTAGTGTATTCGGTGATGATCTAACACCTCTTGGATATATTGATTCAGATTTTCAATCCTATATGGATTCGAGAAGATCGACTTCTAAATCTGTGTTTACTTTGGGAGGAGGCACCAATGTTTGGAGAAGTGTTAAGCAAGATGGCACTTCTGATTCAACGATGAAGGTCAAGTATGTGGTTGCCAGTGATGTTTCGAAAGAAGCAGTATGGCTCAACAAGTTCTTTGGGAATCTTGAGGTGACTGCAAGTGTGGATAAGTCGCTAATGCTATGCTGAGATAAACTATAATGATAGCTAATGCCAGGGAACCAAGATTTCACAAGATGTGTAAGCACATACATTGAAAGTATGATGTGATAAAGAACTTCATCGAGAGTGGGCAAGCCGCAGTATGCAAGATCATATCTGAGGACAATATAGCTAATTTTTTTATGAAGACACCACCAAGAGGGCTTTTGAAAAGCATGTAGAGGCTATAAGGATGCATAACATGCAATATTTACTCACTTAGGGTAAGTGGAAGATTGGTAAACTTGGTGCCTGGAAGATTAAATGATGCAATAGTTTTTATGACATTTAATTAATAAAAAGTTTAAACATTTATTTCGTATATCAAATATGTCCTCTTTATTTTCATTTATGTTGAATGTATTATAAGCAAATAAAAGTTTGAGATTGTTAATCTAAAACTTTAAAATTGTGCATATGATGGACAAATTATGTGAAAGACATGAATCTTAAGGTGATAGTCTAAATATATAAGGTCCGTAATCGAGGGAATAAAGTTGGGCACTTTATTTATATTAAGATTATGGCGTTGTCTATATCCTTAACAGAAGATGGCTTATCTTTGTCATCGAAGTTGGAATCTGCAAGTAGAAACACTGACATATTGTCATTGATGACAATGTCTTAGATCGGCACTAAAAATAAATTGATTTGATTAATAATTCCACTTGAGTAAATCAATTCACTTTAAACAATCATGTGTGTTGCATCATAATCCTAAAATGAATAAGTGGGTCATTCTTGATGTGTCATTTGATGCACTAAGGGGACATTCTGAATTATATTTAGGTACACATACCAGTTCGTTGGAGACATGGCTCTTGATTGATATAGACTCATTCTTCATAGATATGAAATCTATAGTTTTTTTGTAGAATTAATGATATTCTCGTATTGGCATTATCTTGTAACTGAAAAATTAGAGCGCTCAATCATTTGGATACATAGGTGTAATGAAATGGTACACTATTTGTATTGATAGCAAGATTCTCTATGGTGAGGTGATGGAACATAAAATAAACATAATTGGGAAAGCAAAATAGAATTTATTCTTAAGTTGATTATGAATATCCTATAGGGATGTTACTCATTATGATATGTCAAGAACATTTAACTTATTGGAGTTTCATAATTTATATACAGTTCGAGAGTACAGCTCTAAGTTTTTAATGAACTAACTTAGAGTCGATAATTATAAAATATACTGTAGGGATATGTTATTTTATAATTATAAAAGTTTGATCTATATATGTTCATCAGGTCTCCTTTGCTAGCCAGCATATTTTCCTATAATGAAACGACGTATATTTCTGAAATATCGGTAACTTATATTAGTACTTAATATTAGGTAAAATTTGAATAATTGGATTTAATAATTCATGTTGGTTTATTACTTGAATTAATTTTATTAATTAATTCAAGATAAACTTGTTGAATTGCTTAAATATATTTTATTTGAATATGGGATTAGCTGTATATAACTGTTTCAATCAGATAATTTCTCTATTGGGTTATTTGAATTAAAATTTAGGTAGCCTTCAAGACCAAGCTAGAACAGCTTGCCAAACTTATGAGTTTGGCCTGCTGGTTGTCCCTAACTGGCTTGTTGAAAACCTACATCGGCCTGCCGATGAAGTGGACTAGAGACAGGTCTTAAAACCAGCCTCGGGCGGCTTATTGAACTTTGTCATTTGGCTCGCCAGTGGTGGAACATTGGCCTACCTATCAGCCAAACGGCTTGCCAATTAGATGACTATTCGGAGTTCAGTTCTAGAAATTTTAAATTCTGGCCTACCAAACCTAGTTTTTGGCTTGCCAAACACTTTATAACAGCTAGTTTTTTGACCGTTAAAACTCTATTTACAACGGCTCTTTTGACCTAAAATTGATTTTTTAGGTCATGACTAAACACTTGGAGGCTATATATATCCATCCATCCATTCATTGTGCACTAGTTAGAGAGCAAGAAAAATAAATTGCAAGAGCTCTATCATTGTTTTAATCTTTTCAATAAATAGCAAGAGCTCTAACATTGTTTTAATCTTTTCAATAAATTGTAAGAGCTCTAACATTGTTTTAATCTTTTCATACTCTTAGCACACACTCTTGAGCTA